>AWUE01019934.1:0-85664 GCA_001974825.2 Corchorus olitorius | reverse complement strand
GAGATATGTGCGTTATTAGCCATTTCTCTTTCTGGTGTTTTTGTTTAAATTTTTGCATATTGATACAATGAGTATTTTTTTTCAATGAAATAATGATGGTTGTATATGGGTGTTTTTAGTTTTGGGTGAAGTTAGATCTACAACAATCTACATGGATCTCAAGATGAATCTAACAAACCGATTTTTTTTTTTGCAAGAAACAAACGGAATTTGATATTGAAATATTTTTCAAAATGTTCATTTTTGTTATTAAGGGTTGAAGGTGTTCTTGAACATTCAAAATGTTCATCTTTTGTTCTTGAAAAAATAGTGTTTGATCCATTTTTGGGAAGGAAATCTGAAAATCTTGTGTTCTTAAAATTTTCAAAAACAATATAATATTATATATTTTAAATTTTCAAAAAATCTAAAAATTTATTGTGGGTTCCATGTGTAATGTCATGTCATCAGTTAACGTACATGTCAGCAACGCATAACAGACATGTCATCAATTTAATCACATCCGTAAGCGAAGGGACGAAATTGACCCAAAGTGCCAAGTAGAGGGACTAAATTGATCGGTTTTTAGATGGACGAAATTGATTTTTATGTAAAAGTAGAGAGACCTGGCACGTATTTTGAATTTAATTTGGGTGGCAAAGAAGGACGAAGAAATTACCAATCCAGGTAGAAGAAACAAGGGGCCACCATAGTCACCAGGCCAAAACCCATCCGGGGCTTGCAAAGTTGAATAGAATCTCAGAGCCCTTGTCAAAGTCATCCTAACAATCTCCTCAGTCTCTTGTTCGCCCATTTTCAAGTTCTTCACCTTCATTGTTTCATTCCCCCCTACGAAACTATATATATATATATATATATAAGAATTATTAATTTCTAATTCTTTTATTATTGTAAACATATATATACATATTTTGGGTTGAGGGTTTTGTACCTGAAATCTCGTCAACAGATCGCTGCTTTGCTTGGCTTGAAATCGATATTTGGTGAACTGATTCCGAGCCTTTTCAACTTGGCCACGGTCTTCCGGCGTACCAAGATTTGGGTCGAACTCCCAATACTGTCTCCCGATATGATTGTTCACACTTGCAAGCCAAGGCTCCTCCCCCTGAGAAAGCTTAAGCTTCCACATTTCTTTTCTTAATTTTCAATCTTCCCCTTGAAAGATTGAAATATATACTCGAAAGAAAAGTTAAATGATAATCTTTGCAATTGCTAGAATCCACTCAAATACTACTGTCATAACAGCTTGTTGTTTGAAGAAGGAACCTTATATATAAAGAGAAATTGTTCGATTGAGCAAGGACATATATTAAAAAAAATTATCATAATTACAACTAACAACTAACTAAAATATATTATTATAGTAGAGTATTATTAATAACATTTGTTGTATAATATATACTTTTTTTTTTTGAAAGACGTTGTATAATATATACTAGTACTAGATAGAATATGTGAATTTGGACTGCCTCAAATGTGGAGCTTATAATTATGTAGTCCGTTGGAAAGGAGATTGGAGAGAAGGTCGTCATCACGAAGCCTCCGGTGGCTTTTGTTTTGTTTCTTTTTTTAACCAGTCAAATATTTTCTGGCGGCTTTTTGTATATATATATATACTAGATGGAATATGTGAATTTTGGACTGCCTCAAACGTGGAGGTTATAATTATGTAGTCCGTTGGAAAGGAGTTTGGACTTTGGAGAGAAGGTCGTCATCACGAAGTCTCTGGCGGCTTTTTGTAAGTTCGCCTACTTATTTATACTACATTTCTTACCTTGGGTAGCGGAAATTAGTTTTATTTCGGTAGATTGTAACTTATATCTAAGAGAAATTTTGATTTGTTGAAATAATAGAATGATAAATGTGAGTTTCATTGAATGATTCAGTAAGTTCGAGATAAAATCAATATTACATGATGCTTTTGTTTATGGTGCTGTGATAGTCTGACGTAGCGGAATGTGTTTGATTTAGAAATATACAGATAATTTAGAGTAAACTCAGAGAAGATAAATTGAATAAAAATTATTGAATTGATTGATTAACCTCAACTTTAGGGTTTACAACCTTTAAATAGCCTCTGGAAATAACGAAAATTAAATAAAAATAAAGAAAGCCCCAAAACAGTCCAAACGAGCAAAATAACAAAAGCGATAAAAAACGAAAACTGACGTCAGAAAACTGTAACGGCCTTTTCAGGCCCTAAACGAAGGCTTGAACTGCAAAAGCAGTTCACCACGGTCTAGTCGACTTAAAACAGTCTCCAAAAAGGTATTATATTAGCAAAACGGACTTACGGTTTGAAAGTTATGACCTTTTTAAGTTGGCCCACCTATAAAAACTTCGAGCACAAAATCCAAAACGTTACACGCCCTTTCGAACGGACTTTTGATGATCCATACGATCCTAAAATGATATGCCTATCACATCCGCATCAGTCTCCTCCACTTGAGAAAAACTCGTCCTCGAGTTTGGATATAATGGCATAGAAGAATCATGGAACTAAAACAAATCTGACACATTAAATGTTTTGGAGATGCCCATGTTATTAGGTAGATCAACAATATAAGAACTATCATTAATCTTCTGAAGGATAGAATAAGGACCATACTTTTTCTGCTTAAGCTTACTGTAGGTGCCCACTAGTAACCGCTCCTTGCGCAAAAACACCCTAACCTGATCACCCACTTCAAAGGTCTCATGGTGCTTATGCTTGTCAGCAGCCTGTTTGTACTTCTGGTTTGCAACTTCAAGTTTCTACTTGACTGCTTGCTGCCCTTCAACAACCTGCTCAGCCAGATGCTTTGTAGACACATTCACCCCATTACTGATAAGTGTTAGTTTTACATGTTTTTTTGTGTGTCAAATTGATGTATATTTTGTGTATTATCTAACACGTTTTATGGTTTTATTCGTTACTTCCTCACGTTTATGATTTCATCGCTTGTAGGTTCATTTTGGAGCAATTCAGACTTTACTTGGATGATTTTCGCATGGATTAAGCTTTGGAGCAAAAATTGGAGTTGGAATTTGAAGATAGCCAAAATCAGAATGAGTCCTGTCCAGATCTTGGCCAAGTCCTGTCCAGGACTTGGGCTGTTGAGGAGCGCAGAAATACAGGACAAGACCTGGGCAAGAGTTACCCAAGTCCTGTCTAGGATTTGGGCTGTTGAGGAGCGCAGAAATATAGGACAAGTCCTGTCCAGGAGTTACCCAAGTCCTGTCCAGGAGTTGTTGCGGGAAATTTCCAAGCGAAATTGGTTTCTTTTAATTAAAACAAGGGAAAAAATGGGCCGATTTTGGGGACATATAAATAGGTTATTTGAGAGTTATTCAGCAGTTTTTCACATCTCTTGAATACTAGAAACACTATTTTGCTACTTTGGAGGAAGATTTCAGAGATTAAGCAAGATTTGGAAGATCAAACTCTCTTCAGTATAAGATTTCTTCTTCCTTTGATATTTGTATTATGGATTCCATATTCAATAATAATTCTTTTATGGTTTTGTTTTTGAATATGTGTAACTAAAACCATAATTAGAGTTAGGGATGTAGCCTTTACAATTGTTTAATTATTGGGCATGATTTATTATTTTGATGGTTGAATTTATTCTCTTTGATCTAATTGTTGAATCTATGCTTGATCACCATAGGTTTAATCTTAGAGATTTAGTCAAGAACTGAGAAGTGAAGCTAAATCTGAGCACTAGGAGAATGAACGTGTTAAACCTAGAGGTAGAGATATCCTAGGCTGATACGATAACATCAGAATTATTGAAACTTAATGAGTTTAATTGGGTTAAATTGCGTATGCGAGAGGTGGTAATTTACTTGGTTAAATATATCTGTGTAGCCTGAGAGGGAGAATAGTGCTATTAGAATAATTGTTATTTCAACCTATAGAACAATCATGTTTAGTAATTAGACCTTTGTTAGGTGAAATCCCGAATCCTTAATAATTGCTTAATTGGTAATTTCTGGTATTAATTAGATTCTTTACTTTAGCTCATTTAGATTAAATCCATTCATAATTTCTTGTTTCAATTTGTTGGTTCTCTAGAATTGAATACTTAGCAATTAATTAAATTAGTCTCTGTGGGACGATATTCTGGAATACTCCGGTTTAACTATTCTACAGTGATTTGTGCGCTTGCAAATTATTGTGATCAATTACACTTTACCCTTTGGCAGCTTCACCAAATCCAGCGTATGTGATGGTACCCTAGTATACATAATAGAAAATGGGGTTCTACTAGTAGCACTATGAACCACATTGTTGTAGGCAAACTCAGCTTGTGGAAGAGCAATATCCCACTGTTTCGGCTTCTCACCACAAAGACAACGAACCAAGTTACCCAAAGTCCTGTTAACAGCTTCAGTTTGACCATCTGTTTGGGGATGGGCTGTACTACTGAAATTCAAATATGAATCAAATATCTTCTATAAAGTACGCCAAAAATGACTAAGAAACTTATCGTCCCTATCAGAAGTAATGGACTTAGGCACCCCATGTAGACCAACTACCTCCTTGAAGAACAATCTTGCTATCCCAACTGCATCTGAAGTCTTCTTACAAGGAATAAAGTGTGCCATTTTCAAATATCAGTGAACAACTACAAAAACAGAATCAAATCCTCCCAGAGTATGAGGAAGTCCCAACACAAAATCCATGGACAGATCCTCCCAAATATTTTCTAGGACTGGCAGCGGCATATACAAACCAATATTCCTAGACTGACCCTTCGATGTCTGACAAGCAAAGCACTTGTCAACAAATATGCACACATCCCTTTTAAAATGAGGCCAATAAAACCTCTCTTTCACAACCTCTAAAGTTTTATGACGACCCACATGACCAGCTTAACCACCAAAATGCAAATCACGAATAATCTGCTCTCTCAAAGAAGTTTGAGGCACACAAAGTTCATTTTCATGCATCAAATAATCATCAAGTAAATAGAAATCACCTCAAAGTTGCTTGTTCGAAGCCTTGCTACAAATCTCAAAAAAAATCTTCATCAGATTCGTATTCCCTTTTCAACTGCTCAAAACCCAGAAAAGAACTACTCAAAGTAGTAAGAAAAGTCACTCTCCTACTCAAAGCATCAACCACTTTGTTCTGAACTCCCGATTTATGCTGCAATCTGAATGGAAATTTCTACAGAAACTGACATCATCTGGCATGCATGTCACTACTAATCCGCTTCTGGCTATTCAAATACTTAAAAGCCTCATGATCAGTATAAAGCACAAACTCCTTTCCAACCAGATAGTGTTCCCACGTTTTCAGAGCCCTTACAACAGAATAAAATTCTTTATCATAAGTACTCCACTTCCTTCTAGAATCGGACATCTTCTCACTGAAAAACGTTAATGGCCGCTTCTCTTGTTATAAATAACACCTATTCCAACCCCACTAGCATCACAATCCACTTCAAAAACCTTATCGAAATCTGGAAGTGCAAGAACTGGAGCAATGCACAACTTTTCTTCCAAAGCAACAAAACTGTTAACTGCATTTTTACCCCGTTCAAACTTCCCTTTCTTCAGACACTCGGTCATTGGAGCAGCAATAGTACTGAAATTCCGAATGAATCTCTTATAGAACGTAGCTAAACCATGGAAACTACGCAATTCTGCCACATTTTTCGGTTCAGGCCAGTCCCTAATTGCCTTAAACTTAGTTTCATCAGCAGAAACCACATATCCTAAAAATAATAGCTGAGGAGTTAAGAAGTTACACTTCTTCAAGTTGACATACAATTTATTCTACTACAAGACCTCTAACACTTGCCTTAAGTGCGACAAATGTTCTTCCTTAAAATTACTATAAATCAATATGTCATCAAAATACACCACAACAAACTGGCCAAGAACAGGTTTCAGTACCTGATTCATCAGCCTCATGAAAGTGCTAGGTGTATTGGATAACCCAAACAACATTACCAGCCATTCAAACAACCCCTCTTTCGTCTTAAATTCCGTTTTCCACTCATCACCTGGCCTAATTCGAATCTGGTGATACTCATTCTTCAAATCCAGCTTTGAAAACCAAGCAGAACCACTAAACCTATCCAACATATCATCAAGTCTAGGGATTAAGAATTTACAGCACTCAGTTACATCCAATTGCGAAAAGACGAGTGTTGTACTGAAAGCAGGAAAACAAAAAGTTCATGTTAGAGGGCAAAAATCTGACAAGTTTTTGTGTATGTATGTATATGCATGTATGTATGTACAGGTTAAAGACATTAATGATAAAATGCATGAAGCATTTAATCAAATGCTACTAGATTCTATCATGTGAAGGTCATGTCTAATCCTACTAAAATGCTCATCACAAAGAGGTTTAGTAAAGATATCAGCGAGTTGGTTCAAGGTACTAACAAACTCAATTTTGATGTCGCCTCTTTGCACATGATCTCGAATGAAGTGATCTCGAATCTCAATATGCTTAGTGTGAGAATGATGTACATGATTCTTTGTGATATTGATCGCACTAGTGTTGTTACAGTATAGTGGCACATCCATCATGGTAATTTCAAAATCTTGAAGTTGATGCATGATCCATATCAATTGAGCACAACAACTTCCAGCAGCTATGTACTCAGCTTCAGCAGTTGATAGCGCTACCGAGTTCTAGTTTTTGCTTCACCATGACATTAGCATTTGTCCACCAAGAAACTGACAAGTGCCACTAGTGCTTTTCCTATCTGTTTTCCCACCTGCAAAATCAGCATTAGAATAACCCGAAAGATCTAACAGGGATCATTTTGGATACCATAGGCCTAAGCCAATGGTTCCATGAAGAAACCTGAAGATTCTCTTAACAGCAATAAGTCGAGATTCCTTTGGACAAGATTGAAAACGAGCACAAAGACAAACACTAAAGAGTACTATATCAGTTCTACTTGTTGTAAGATAGAGAAGGGAGCCAATCATACGTTGATAGAGTTTTTGATCAACTACCTTACCTTTCTCATCCGAGTCAAGTTTAGTTCCAGTGGCCATTGGTGTCTTCATTGGCTTACAGTCCTCCATGCCAAATTTCTTTAACATTTCCTTTGTATACTTGGACTAATCAATGAAGATACCTTCATAACATTATTTGATTTGAAGTCCTTGGAAGAAGTTAAGTTCTCCCATCATGCTCATCTCGAATTCTCCCTACATTTCTTTGGCAAAATACTTGCATAAACTTTCATTAGTGGCACCAAAGGTAATATCATCAACATAAATTTGAACAATAAGGAAATCAGACTTTTTCTTTTTAAAGAAATAAGTGGTATCTATACTTCCCCTTGTGAAGCCTTTTTTCCAGGAGAAATTTAGACAACCTCTCATACCCAACCCGAAGTGCTTGCTTGAGTCCATAGAGAGCTTTGTGAAGTCTGTACACATAGTCAGGATGTTTGCTGTCTTCAAAGCCAAGTGGTTGTTCCACATATACCTCTTCCTGAATGAAGACATTAAGGAAGGCTCTTTTCATGTCCATTTGCTACAGCTTGAAGTCCATGTAGCATGCAAAGGCAAGAAGGAGTCTGATTGCTTCAAGTCTTGCTACTGGAGCAAAAGTTTCATCGTAATCAATCCCTTCTTCTTGGTTGTAGCCCTTTGCAACTAATCTTGTTTTGTTTCGGACAAATTTGCCACTCTCATCAAGCTTGTTCCTGAAAACCCATTTTGTACCTACTATAGGATGGTCTGCTGGTGGTGGCACTAGTGTCCGCACTTTGTTCTTCTCGAACTGATTTAGCTCTTCTTGCATTGCAACCATCCAACTTTCTTCTCTTTCATCATCCTCAAATGCTTTAGGCTCAATTTGGGATATAAAGGCAGCAAACTCACAAACTTCTCTTAGTGCTCCCCTTGTTCTCACACCTTCAACAGGATTTCCAATGATCAAATCTGGAGGATGACTTTTTCCATATCCATGCCTTTGGGAGATCTTCATGCTGTTGCTCTTGCCTCTGAAGACTTTCAATTGGAGGATCTTCATTGATCTCTTCAGTGGCTTTCTCATGAATGTCAGCAGTGGTTACCGCTTCTTTCCTGTTCGTCTCATTAATATCTGCATCATCATCATCTTGCACAACCGTTCTTGGTGCACTATCAGTCTCATTAAAAACAATATGAATAGACTCATCAACAACTAAAAATGTTCTATTAAACACTCTATATGCTTTTGATTTCAAAACATATCGTAGTTTCATCACTACGAGCATCAAATTTGCCAATGGGGTGTTTGCCATTGTTAAGAATAAAACATTTACAACCAAAGCTTCTCAAGTGAGCAATATTTTGGGTTTTCTGCCTTTGTTAAGTTCATAAGGTATTTTTGAAAGAAAGGGTCTAGTTGAAACACGGTTTAAAACATAGGCAGCAGTATTGATGGCTTCAGCTCATAAATATTTTGGAAGGTTGTTCTCATAAAGCATAGTTCGAGCCATGTCTTTTAAAGTTCTATTTTTCCTTTCCACCACCCCATTCTGTTGTGGTGTTCTACGAGCAGAAAAATTATGTTGAAAACCATTTTCTTTACAGAACTCTTCAAAAGCATGACTATCGAACTCACCACCATGGTCACTTCTAACACTTATAATAGTGAAGGCTTTTTCATTTTGGATTCTCTTGCACTGATTAGCAAAAACATCAATAGCTTCATCTTTATGACTAAGGAAATAAACCCGGGTAAATGTAGAAAAGTCATCAACTATGACAAACTCGTAAGATTTACCTCCCATGCTAGTGACATCAATGGGGCCAAACAAGTCTAGATGCAGCAACTCCAATGCTCTCGATGTAGAAACTATATTTTTGGATTTGAAGGAACTCCCGACCTGTTTGCCAAACTGCTCGTGACAAGATCCTTACTAATGAGTTTAGCAATGGTGTTCAAACTTGCGTGACCAAGTCTCTTGTCCCACAACCAGCTATCAGAGACATCATTCACCATAAGACAAATGTCCTTGCTCAGTTGCAATTCATCTAGGTAGACAATGTATACATTCCCGTGTCTCTTTCCCGTGCTCAGTTGCGTCATGTCCGTTTACATCATTGCCATTGTTCACTCTGTTGTTGTTTCTTACATGAGGTGGAACATAAGCTACATTTCGAGGTTCAACGTTATTCACCTCCTCATTGTTGTCAGAAACGTTTCCTACACCATCTTGGCGTGCAAGGATGAGTTCTGCTCCATTTTCATCTTTTGCCACTTTGTTTCTTGGAGGTGGTCATTATGATTGCCAACAACATCCACTTGAGGATGACCTCGCACCTAATTGGCACCATTATTGTTAACCGGCTCCACAGGCTGAGGAGGTAGCGCAAGGAGATTGACAAGATGTTGTTGTTCCTGCACAACATACTGAAATTGCCCTCCGAGCCTATCATCGACCAAACCGAGCCTAGTCATGATATTTTCTTGACTTTGGTTCATCGACTCCTTAAGCTGATCATTTGACTGCTGCACTCGAGTAGTCGACTCCATAAGCTGTTGTACCTTCTGATCTTGCGCTAAAGACATTTCATTCATGGCGTCTGCAAGGTATTGCAGTAAGATCTTTGAATTAGAGTCCAAAGGCAGCAAAGTAGGGTCAGCCACGATTTTGCTCCTTGTAGTCATGTCGTGGCTTGACTTTCCTTCATCACCTTTTGGCGGCATGTTTGCCACGAGAAAACAGTAAAATTAAAAGTAAATAAACGAAGAAAATTAAAGAAAGTAAACCATTGAAATGCCGAGGATGAGAAGAAAAGTCATGTTGTGTCCCACTAGGCGTTCTAAAAAAAGATGTTGCGCCAAAAATCTCTTTGAGAGTTTTTGCGAATAAAAACTAAATGGTAGTGCAGGGCATGCCAGCCAATTTGCTGAAGTTGACAGAGATATCATAAAAGTAAAGCTGGTGCTGGTTGCAGCAGGTTAAAGATCAAGCGAGTGAATTGTGGAGACTGGATCAAAGTCACATCGAAGCATTTAAATCATTGATTCCAGACTTTATTCTCAAAAATAAATTGTTTCAAAGGTTGTTGTTGATGAAAAAAAGAGAAAAATAACAAGCAAATTGTTATTTCTGAAATTATAATGAATTATAGATGTTTTAACGTCAGAAGACAAGATTGAAAGAGAGAAAATATTGAAGAACGAGATGAACTCATGATGAACAAGATGAATTCGCAGAGATTTTGCAGAGTTTCTGTATAGAATTTGAGAGAAAAAGCACAGAGCTTGAATTTTTGCACGGAGCAAGTTTGTAGAGTGTTGAAGCATTGGTGGTAGCCTCCTTATATAGGGGTCGGCATGGACCTTGGAGCTTAATGGGCCTGGCGATTTCTGACTCCAATTCAACAACTTAGGAGATGACTTCTTCAAGCAAGGAAACGACTTTGATCTTCAAGAAATTGCCAGGAAACTACTATGACTTCTGAACTTGATTCCAGACGCCACACGCCTCTAGAAACTTCATAGAGTCCTTATTATCATGAATCTTTCGGATTCCTCACCTATTAGGGGCATTTATGCGTGTCTCGCTGTCTCCTCACGAGCTTAAAATAACAAATTTAGCTAGGAGATGGCTTCTTAACATCAAGATTTGAACTCTTAATACCTAAGCCAGGAAATTCACCTAACTTAATTACATTAAGCTCATGAATTCATAAAAATAACATTCAACTAGATAAATGGCCAAAATTGGGGTGGAAAAGCCACTTGTCCTTAATTGAAAAACTTGTAAAAATTATGCTCGGAACATGAAATGGCTCAAAATCAACACTTATCCATAAAATCATGTATAAAAGGTGTTTTCATTCATTTGGCACGAAATTTAGGCTTAGATCGCCTTAAAACGGTACTATGTCCTTAATTGAAAACCGATGTAAAGTTTTTGAATGTGCTGGAATGAGCTGACATTTCACCAGAATGATCAGTTAAACTCAAGGAACATCATAGTATCATGCTTGTAGTTCAATTTGGATGTTATTTGGATTGGGCCTTGTTTAATTAAAGTCCAATCCTTGTTTAAGTTTGTTTTTTATTATTTATTTTCCTAGTTGGGCTTAGACTTATTTTCCTTGTCTTTATTTAAGCCCAAGCCACCCCATAGGTCTTTATTTTACCTTTAGTTCGAACCCTACTACTATATAAGGGTTTCGATCCCCCTCTTTTAAAACCTGAAGTTAAGTTTATCAATCAATTAATTGTTTATTCACCTTGAGAATTTAGCTTCATTGTTCTAGTTTGAACATACTTAGGATTTTCTTCAATCTTGTAGAGTCCTAACAAACAATTAGTTAGTGATTACTTAGTTTTTTGTGATTCTTGTTATCTTAGGTTGTTAATTGCAGGTCTAATTAATCATCTAAGGCTGATGAAAGAAGAAGAGAGCTTGGTTAGGTTTATCGATTTCAACAAGTCTAGAAGTTGGTGTTTCAAGTTTGATCTTTGAAGGATTTCGAAGGTGGATTTGAATCTATCACAACTAGATTCGTATATAACAATTGGTAATCAGAGCATACGTTTCATCTTCAATCGGTTAAATCTATCCTTCTATCCATCAATTCATCAAGTTCTTCATCCATATCGCAAAAACCACATGGGAAGATTTCTAATTTTTCTGATTTTGCGAGTTTTGTTCTAGATTCATTATTGCTTCGATTGCCTTGAAATTTGAGATTTGGAGTTCTTATACAACAAGGTTTTATCGAAAAATACTGAGAAATAAAAAAAAATTCGCAGGGAAGAATAGTGAAAATTTTAGATTAGGGTTTTTACACTATTATCTTCCATAGAAAAATAGTGAAAATTCAAAAAGAAAAAGTTTGCCGGTTGGAGGTTATTTGGGGATTAGGGTTCTTGTAATTGCAATTGATCCTAAATGGAGAAATTGAAAGTTTGTTTGAAGATCTTGGAGGCTATTGCTGCAATTAAAGAGTGAATTCAACCTTTGATGTGTTCTTTGGAGACTGAATTGAAGAAATTTAAGATTTGAAGCTTTCAAAAAAGCTGTTTCGACCCTTTTCAGGTTGAGTTCGACCCGCGGAACGGTTAAAACAGAAAATTTTTTAGGTTTGAAGCGGCTGGTTCGACCCTGTTCAAGTTGAGTTCGACCTTCTGAAGGTTGAAACAAAAAATTTTTGTTCTCAATTAAGTAATTCGAAAGTACTTTTGTGATCCAAGGAAGTTCGAATTAAGGTTCTTCAAGTTTGGTTTGGTTTCAAGATCACTTACTTTAAGATTCACTTAAGTTTTACTTCTAATTGTTTGTTCCTCAAGTAGTTCACGAGAAAAGCGAATTGATCCTTACAAGTTGTTCTTATTAGACCTATTGAAGCTAAAAGGAGTGGAAAAAGACAAATTGTTTGATATCATCAAAAGTGATTAGAGGGCAGCCAACTCACCATAGTTTGAGTGCATACACTAGTGCAAATTGTGGTAAACAAGTGTGTGTGTGTGTTTGTGAGGATTTTCTTTAACTTTACTAATCTTTTCTTGCATGAACAATGGGAGATAGAAGGAATGGAGAAAATCAGGCCGATTTGGCTACTTTGTTGCAAAATCTAGTGCAACGAATGGATACCTTGATTAATAAAGTTTAACAAGTAAAGAAGAGTTACACATCATCAAGTAGCTCATGGAAAGCTCCTATTAGGAAGGATGAGAGAACACCATTCAAGGAGAAGGAGATTGCGAAAAAGGAGATTGTGAGTCCCAAAATCGAAAGTAAGGGTTCTTCAAGTTCATCATCTAAGACTCACATTAAGTGTAGTGAAGAGGAAGATGATTTCAACTTAAGTTCTAATGGGGATGGTGATGATGAAGGGGACGATGAAGAGGCTGCAATTGATGATGATGATGATGAGTTAGTTCCACTTAAGAGTTTGGTAGCTAGGAGAACTTTGAGAGCATATGTGAAAGCGGATGTTCAAAATCAAAGGGCGAATTTATTTCACACAAGATGTTATGTGAATGGAAAGCCTAGTAGTGTGATCATCGATGGTGGGAGTTGTACAAACATAGCTAGTGTTTATTTGGTGAAGGAGTTACAACTACCTACTTCTAAGCATCCTAAACCCTATAGCTTAGGTTGGTTCAATGATAGAGAAGAAATTAGGGTTAACAAATAAGTTTAGGTTACTCTTTCTTTGGACAGGTACAAAGAGGATGTTTTGTGCGATATCTTACCAAGGCAAGCTTGTCATGTTTTGCTTAGGAGACCTTGGCAATATGACAACAAAGTACAACATGATGGTGAGACAAATAAGTACTCCTTTATGTGCGGGAAGATCCCTATTACTTTAGTTCCATTATCAGCTCAAGAAGCTTTGAAAGATCAATTGAAATTGAGAGATGATTTTGCTAAATTGGATGCTGAATTTAAGGTTAAAGAAAGTGTAAGTCCGAACCTAGTTTAAATGTAGTTCATGATGGCACAAAATCTATTTTGGGTGAAAAGAAAGGGATTTCAAAGAAAGTTGTTAAAGAGTGTATGTTAGTTACTAAGAGTGAGATTAAGAAAGCTTTGCATGAGAATTCTTGTATGATCTTACTTTTGTTTCGAAATACACTTATGAGTACTAACAACTTGGCTGGAGATATTCCAAGCAATATTGTGTCTCTTTTGAGTGATTATGCAGATGTGTTTCCTGAAAAAATTCCTAGTGGATTACCACCCATTAGAGGAATTGAGCATCAAATTGATTTCAAACCTTGAGCATAAATTCCAAATAGGCTAGCCTATAGGACTAATCCTAATGAGACTAAAGAGTTAGAGAAGCAAGTTGGAGAGTTGCTTGAAAAAGGTTGTGCGAGAAAGCCTTTCTTCATGTGCTGTTCTTGTGTTGCTTGTTCCTAAAAAGGATGGAACTTGGAGAATGTGTGTTGATTGTCGAGCTATGAACAACATAACAGTTAAGTAGATTAGATGACATGCTAGATGAATTGCATGGTGCTTGTTTATTTTCTAAGATTGATCTTAAGAGTGGGTACCATCAAATTCGCATGAAAGAGGGTGATAAATGGAAGACTGCCTTTAAAACTAAGCTTGGATTGTATGAATGGTTAGTTATGCCTTTTGGATTGACTAATGTACCTAGTACCTTTATGAGGCTAATGAACCATGTTTTAAGCGCTTTTATTGGCAAGTTTGTGGTTGTCTACTTTGATGATATACTTGTCTATAGCCGCAGTTTAGGGGATCATGTTGAGCATTTGCGTTGTGTGTTAGATGTACTTAGGGTTGAGAAGTTGTATGCTAACCTTAAGAAGTGCACCTTTTGCACAAATAGGCTTGTTTTTCTTGGTTTTGATGTGAGTGCGCAGGGTATTGAAGTAGATGAAGAGAAGATCAAAGCCATCAAAGATTGGCCAATACCCTCCAATGTTGGTCAAGTTCGATCATTCAATGGCTTGGCTGGATTTTATAGGAGGTTTGTTAAGGACTTTAGCACCTTGGCAGCACCTATAAGAAGTTTGATGAAGAAGAGTGCAAGCACATTCAGAAATGGGAAATTCCGAAACTTAAGCAAGGAGAGATTTCCTGAGAAAAGGAGATCTAAGCTTTTACCTCGAGGAGATGGACCATTCCAAGTGTAGGAGAGGATTAATAACAATGCCTACAAGCTGGATCTTCCTAGTGAGTATGGTAATATAAGTGCTTCCTTTAATGTTGCTAACTTGCCTCTTTTTGATAATGCTGCAGATTTGAGGACAAATCTTCTTCAAGGGGGAGGGGATGATGCGCCCAAGGCTGATCATGACCATGGAGAGCATGGAGAGGATGAGCATGGGCTGCAAGGAAGCATGAAGATGCATGGAGACCATGGAGAAATCGATGAGATTGTAACAAGATCCAAGAAGGTGCCATTTGATCCATTGAGTATGCCATTGGGTCTTATGACAAGATCAAGAGCTAAAAGGTTCAAGGATGCACTTATGGGCCTTGTTCGAACTCATCTTGATGATATGAAGACCATTGAAGTTCAATTGAAGACCTTTAGTGATGATTTGAGCAAGAAGACTTCCATCGATACCAAGCTCATTACTTTGCTTGCTATCGATTCTAAATAGGCTTACATAGTTCAATTCGGTCATGTTAGGTTTTTATCTTATCTTAATTTAACTTATTTTTAAGTTTGGATGTTATTTGGATTGGCCTTGTTTAATTAAAGTCCAATCCTTGTTTAAGTCTGTTTTTTATTATTTATTTTCCTAGTTGGGCTTAAACTTATTTTCCTTGTCTTTATTTAAGCCCAAGCCGCCCTATAGGTCTTTATTTTACCTTTAGGTCGAACCTTACTATTATATAAGGGTTTCGATCCCCCTCTTGTAAAACCTGAACTTAAGTTTATCAATCAATTGAGTGTTTATTCACCTTGAGAATTTAGCTTCATTGTTCTAGTTTGAACATACTTAGGATTTTCTTCAATCTTGTAGAGTCCTAGCAAACAACTAGGTAGTGATTACTTAGTTGTTTGTGAATCTTGTGATCTTAGCTTGTTAATTGCAGGTCTAATTAATCATCTAAGGCCGATGAGAGAAAAATATGATCGACTCTACAAAAAGCTCTCTGTCCAAAGATATCTTTATTCCTCCCCTCCCACTCAAGCGCCTCCTTTATTGTCACCCTCGCTTTCTTCTTCTTTGCAATCACCTCTTACTTCCAATGAAGCTACGATGGGAAATTCCTCCTCTCAACTTCCTTCTGCTCATAATTTCCAGGAAAATAACCCATCTTCTTTTCCCCAATCTGATCAGAACGAAATCCTCCCCTCTGCCACAGAAACTAAACCTTCCTCTTCACCTGGTTTTGGTCCAAAGGAGAAGCCTACGAATCCTGATCATGAAATACCCACCCCTTTGTCCTATAAACAAAAGCTTATGAATCAAACAAATCATATTTATTTTGATTCATGGCTTAATGATTTCTATGAAGAACCTTCAATAGCCTTTACTGAAAACTCTGTTGTATCTGAGAGCCCAATCCCTGCGTTACTGCTATCCATGGAAGAAAAACTTATAATTTCACAACCATGGAAAAACACTCGTTTGATCAAATTAATTGGCCATCCTTTATCTATTGTTCGTTTGGAATCTAAACTTCAACGATTATGGAAGACGATTCGGTCCTTTCAAATTATAGATCTGGGGCATAATTGTTTTATTATTAAATTCTCATCTCAGATTGATTATATATCAGTTCTCGCAGGAGGCCCTTGGTTCCTTTATAATCATTATCTTAAGGTTCAGAGATGGCAACCAAATTTTCACCCTTCTGAAGTGGAATTTGATCGTATAATCACTTGGATTCAACTACCAGAGCTTCCAAAAGAGTATTATGACCAATCCATTCTCTTTAGGATTGGTAAGATGATAGGAACTCCAATCAAGATTGATACTCATATAGGTAATATGATTCGTGGAAGGTATGCCCGTATTTCTCTGGAAGTTTATTGCTCTAAATCTCTTCCCAAATCAATTATAATTGGTAATTTTGCTCAGAAGATCTCTTATGAAGCTTCTATACCGTTCTGTTTTTTTGTGGTATGTTTAATCATGCTGATTGTTCTAAACGTGATGTATTGATGGCAAACAAGGAAACCATTTTAGCCGGTGATAAATCCGACCTTCCACAGAGTTCTTCATCTCCTCCACCTTTAGTTCCAACAAAGGAATCAACTTCTTCAAAGACTTCTAAGGAGGATCAATGGCATGTTCTTACCAGGAGATCTAAGAAGAAAACCACGTATAAATCCACCACTACCAATATGCCAGGTAAGGTATCAGGTAAGAGCCATCCTGAGCTAACTAAATTTGTTCCTTCTCATAAACAGACAAATTCTACCGCTTCCTTTTCTAGAACTTCCAAAAGTTTGTTTTATATAAAAACTCAATCTGTTTGGCTGCCTAACGGTTTTTCTAAAGTCTCTAAGCTTGATGGATCTACTAAGCCTATTAAGTTGGACTCAATAGATAGAAGTAATGGTATAGTATTAAATACTCCTGAGGAAAACATTCCCTTTGTCCCAGCCCAAGTAGATAATCTAGGCCCAACTTCTAAGGATTTAAATTCATCTGCTCTATCTGATAACTCACTAAAAGTTCCAACCCTTTCATCTTCTATGTTAGTCTCCACTTCCCTCTCCTCTTCCACTACCTCCATTGGAAACCAAAACTCGACAGGCCAATTAACTGAATCTTCCCTCATCATCAACTCACCGCCCATATCAAACCTTGAGAACCAAAAAACTGTTTTCACCTCTCCTTCAACCAATGCGTCATCCTCTCCCCAAGAAAAGGCAGCTACCTGCTTGCCACGTCTCACATCTCTGCCACCCAACTTGCTACATGTTCAAAACTTAGAAAAAAAACTATTTCCATGCAAGCCTAAATGTCTTTTCCTTACCTACTCTATGTAACCAAAACACTTCTTCTTCTTCTTCTCCACAAACCTCATCCTTTTTACACCCTGCTCCAATTCCTTGTGAAATAGAGGGAAATGGCTTCTCCACCTCGAACCAGAAGTCTCTCTACTCCTCCACAGCCACTGAACCTAGACCTCAATGACCCTCCTCCCCGATCAACTGCGCCTTTTCTAAGCCCAACACTTCCAGCACCTTTCCCCCAGCTTATTCCAGACAGGAAGTCCCAGTATCCACCTTCTAGATGTTCTTTCAAGCTCTCAACCGTTCACCTTCACAGTTGCGAAATCTATTGGAACAACTCAACCTTCAAAACCAAGGTCCAAATCTTTAGCATCTAGAAAACATCATCCCAAATCCTCCAAGAAGAGACCGAATGTTAGTTCCAGGACTCGGAGAGTACATCTTCCAGTCGAGTCACTTCCCTCCCCACCTCTTTGTAGTTCCATCCCAAGCTCCCATGGTTCATATAAGCGTAGAAGCAATTCGAGACCTACTTCTTCCCCAGAGGGAACATCTGTATCTTCTCAAGATGGCAGTAAGAGAAAGCGATGTCCCACTCCCCCCTGTGATGAATTCAAATCCAAACGCCAATGTTCTACCACTGAACCCCAGTCGCAATCCCCCAGAGAATTAACACCTCCTTATGACTCCAGCATTTATGCGGATATTGGCTTGGAATGTTAGGGGAGCGGGGCCTGAGTTTCTCTCTGAAATTAATAGCATGGTAACTAGGTATTCACCTCAAATCCTAGTTTTAATGGAAACCAAGGTCTCGAGTTCTAGAGCTAATAGAATCATCTCTCAATTACCCTATTTTTTAAAAAATTTAGCAAATCCCATTGACCTTTCTCTGGGATTTGTGTTCATAGCCACACAACCTCATCTAGGATGATTACTGCTCAGTTTCATGCTCTTGCATCAGATCTTCCTTATTCACTGACTACTGTTTATCAGTATCCTCAACCTCACCGTCACACTCAGGTATGGAATGAACTTGTTAATGTTTCTCATACTATTAACGGTCCCTGGTTTGTTATTGGTGATTTTAATTGTATTCTTGAACCTTTTGAGCAACTTAGCAGATTTAATCTACCTTTTATATCCATGCAACTTTTCCATAACTGTCTTCAAGATAGTAGTCTTTATAACTTAGGTTTTTCAGAACCTTGTTTTACATGGAATAATATTACTTTCGGTTCTAATCATATAAGGAGAAGAGTTGATCGAGCTTTAGGAAATGACTCTTGGCTTCAAGCTTTTCCTTCCTCTTCAGTTCTAAATATTCCTACTATTTATTCAGATCATGCAACTATTTTGGTTAATTCTGATCCTTCTTTGCCTCTTAGCAAAAAAAGGTTTAGATTTGAGAACCAATGGCTAGGAAGTAGGAAGAGATGACTATAAACAAATTGTTCAAAATATTTGGTCTGAACCTAGGTCTGGCTCGTTTGGTTTTGACTTTGCTACTAAGTCTTTAAAATTAGCTTTTCTCTCTAAAGATTGGCAAAAGAATGTTTTTGGTAATATTAAAACTTATATTACTAATCTTAAAACTGAACTCACAAATATTCAATTCTCCTTCAATTCAAGTTTTTTAGATTTCAATAGAATTGAAATTGAATACAACATTATCAAACAGATTAAACATCTTGAAAAGCTAGATAAAATATACTGGTCTCAAAGAGCTAAAGACAAGTTCATCAAAGATAATGATGCAAACACAAAGTACTTCCATGCTTGAGTCAAACAAAAAAGAAGACAAAATAGTACTAACAACTTGATCATCAATAATAATTGGTCTTCTGACCCTCGTATTATTACAAATCCCTTTTTCAATCACTTCCAAAATATCTTTTCCTCCTCTTTTCCTTCTGATTGTGATTTTAGGAATGTAGATATTCCAAAGTTATCTCAATCTGATTTATCTTCTTTAATTAAAGAGATTACTGAAGCTGAAATTAAGGATACTATTTGGAAGATGGGTCTTAATAAATCTCCTGGACCTGATGGACTCAACGTTAATTTTTTTAAAGTTTATTGAGAGATTATTGGATCATCTGCTATCTCCTTAGTGAAGAGTTCTTTTTCATTCTGGACACCTTCTTAAAAGACTTAATGAAACTTTCATTGCCTTGATCCCAAAAATTCTGAATCCTTCTGAGGTGTCTCATTTCCGTCCAATTAGTCTTTGTAATACAATTTATAAGATTATCACTTCCATTATTACTCATAGACTAAAACCCTTCATCAGTAAACTCATTTCTCCCTTCCAATCAGCTTTTATTCCATCTAGACTCATCACGGATAATATCATCCTTGCACATGAACTTATTCATACTTTACATAAGAAAAAGACTTCTAAAAAATGTTTCATGGCCCTTAAGTTGGATTATGCAAAAGCCTATGATAAACTTGAATGGCCTTTTATTCAGCAGTGTCTTCATGCTTATGGCTTTCCTAATCATTGGATAACGTTGATTATGGAATGTATTAAAACTGCTTCTTTTAGAGTTCTTATCAATAATGAATTAACAGAGAAAATTACACCTTCTAGAGGTTTAAGACAGGGTGATCCTTTATCCCCTTTTCTTTTCATACTTTGTTCCGATTTTTTAAATAAATTACTTATGAAAAGAATGCTCAACAATGAATTCTATGCACTTAAAGCTTCAAAAAAATGGTCCTTTGATCCCTTGTTTGAACTATGCTGATGATTGTTATATTTTCTCAAGAATTTATCCTCTCAGCTTGACTACACTTAAAGCTTCCCTTTTTCAATTCTGTTCAGCCTCGGGTCAAACCATACATTCAGAAAAATGTTCTTTCATCTTTTCTCCTAACACTGATGACAATATTAAATCTCAAGTTTCTATTTTCTTCAATATGCATGTTACCACTTCTTTAGACAAATACCTTGGCCTTCCTGTTTTCTTTGGGAGAAATCTGAACTCAAACTTCCAATTCTTTCTTTCCAGAATCAATTCTCTCCTACAGACTTGGTATAATAAATATTTATCATATGCTGGTAGACTCACTTTATTTAAAGTTGTTCTATCTGCAATTCTTGTATATACCATGTCGGTTTTCATGTTGCCAACTTCTTTTATTAAAAAACTTAATACTCTCCTTAGGAAATTTCTTTGGAACCATTCTATTGAGGGTAATAGAACTCCTTATGTTAGCTTGAAACTTGTTTGCTCTCCTTTTGAACTTAGAGGATTAGGTATTCATTCTCTCTCTCTCTCTCTTTTAATCAAGCCCTCTTAGCAAAACATATTTGGCGACTTCTCTCCAATCCTATGAGTCTTTTAGCTTGTGTTTTAAAAGACAAGTACTATCCTGACTCTAACATCCTTAATGCTCATAGGAAAGCAGGATGCTCTGCTATTTGGTCTGGATTACTTAAATGTATTCCTCTTATTTCTCAGAATATTAGGAAAGATCCTAGCAACATGAACTACATCAATTTCTGGTATGATAATTGGATAGGTAGCAATAGGATAGTTGATCTTATAACTGCCTCTATTCCTATTAATTTGCACAATCTTTCTATTAACAATCTTATAAATAGGAATAATAACTGCTGGGATCTTACACTTGTGCTTAGTTTTCTCCCTCCCATTGTTACTGATCAGATAATTGGTATTCCTATTCCTTCTGAATTATCTTCTGATGATAAACCTTGTTGGAGTTTGGATAAGAATGGAAAGTTCACCACTGCCTTTCTTTATAAATCAAGGATTTATAAAGCTTCCCATATTATCCACCGTCCCCTCCCATGGAAATAAATCTGGAAACAGAAAACTTTACCAATGGTGAAGTTCTTCTTATGGTTGTTGGCTCATGATAGATTACCTACTACTACCCTTCTTAGCAATAGAACTATTATTCTATAGCGGTAGCGGGCCGCTATTTGAAACCCTGATAAGAACAAATCTATTTGGATTTCATGGAAACCACCTCCTTTGTATAGAAGTTGCAGAGAGGTGAAGTGAAGACAGTTGGAGGAGAATAAGAGTTTCAAAAATTTGTATTGATCAATCGCAAAATACAAAAGGATTACAGAGGGTTTATGTATAGCTTTTAGGTGTTTAATTCTAAGTCAACTACTTGAGATATAACCTACCTTATCACAACTAATTACAGTTTGAAATTTACAATTCAAAATTCAAGATTAAAATCATCAATATCTCTTACACACCCCCTCAAGATGGTGTGGATGGAAGAGTAACACCAATCTTGGATTGAAGTCGATGAAATTGTTGCTTGGAAAGAGGCTTTGTCAGAAGGTCAGCCAATTGATCATTTGTTGAGACATGCTTAACTTGAAGACTACATGCTTGAACCTTGTCTCTTACAAAGTGGAAGTCAATTGCTATGTGTTTCATTTTTGAATGTAAGGCCGGATTAGCCGAGACATAGGTAGCACCTATGTTATCAGAGAAGATTGTTGGAGCATGAGGAATGGTGATCTTGAGCTCAGCAAGAAGATTCTGAATCCAAGCCAGTTCAGCTGATGCTCCTGCTATTGCTTTGTACTCTGCTTCAGTAGAGGATCTTGCAACTGACTTTTGCTTATTACATTTCCAAGAAACCAAATTGCCATTGAAGTATACAAGATAGGCAGAGGTAGACTTTCGATCACTTTCATCCCCTGCCCAATCCGCATCAGCATAGGCAATAAGGGAATGATTAAGAGCACATGATTTCTTGATCATAATACCATTCGTTATCGTCCCTCTGAGATAGCGAAGCACACGCTTGAGAGCTTGCCAATGTAAGTCTGTTGGCTGGTGCATAAACTGTGCAAGTTTATTCACTGCGAAGGAGATGTCAGGACGAGTAAGAAGAAGGTATTGGAGAGTGCCAATAATGCTGCGATATTCGGTTGCATCGGCTAGCAGAGTTCCACCATGCAAGAGGCGAGATGCTTGAGTAGCCATTGGAGTTTGAATTGGTTTGCAGTCAGCCATATTCGTTCTCTGTAACAAATCTGTAACATACTTCTGTTGAGACAAGAATAATCCATTGGCGGTGAAATTAGTTTCAATACCAAGGAAATAGCTTAGTGAAGCCGGATCCTTAAGAGAGAATTTCCTTGATAATGAGTTAATAAACTCATTGATGAAACCTTGTGAATTCCCAGTGACAATTATATCATCAACATAAACAAGGAAATAAGTGACAATATCCTTGTTAATATAGATAAAAAGAGAGGAATCTGACCGAGATTGAGTGAAGCCAAAATCAACAAGGAAAGAGCTCAACTCATTGTACCAAGCCCTCGGTGCTTGTTTCAAGCCATAGATCGCCTTTTCCATTTTGCAAACATAATCTGGTTGAGAAGAGTCAACAAACCCAGGTGGCTGTTTCATGAATACATCTTCAGAGATCTTGCCATGAAGAAAGGCATTATTGACATCAAGCTGAGTTAATTGCCAATTAAATTGAACTGCAAGAGAAAGAACAATTCTTATTGTTGTTGGTTTAACAACAGGGCTAAATGTCTCGGAGAAGTCTATCCCAGGCCTTTGATGAAATCCCTTTGCAACAAGCCTCGCTTTGTATTTGGAGATACTGTTATCAGGATTCCTCTTGATTCTATAGACCCATTTACAGCCAACAAGGTTTTGCTCGAAGGAAGGAGGAACCAGCTGCCAAGTTCCATTTTTAATGAGTGCATTGACCTCCTCATTCATTGCATCTCGCCAATTTGCATTCTTGACTGCTTTGGAGAAACAGGTTGGTTCAATTTCAGTATGTGAGGGCTTGATAGCAAGATAGAATCTGGGATTTGGCTTGACTATATTGTTCTTTGATCTCGTCATCATAGAATGAGTATTTGGCAAAGATGAAGCCGGTAATGGAGTTTCACCATCCTGTGAGTCATTTGAAGTGCCTGAAGAGGAATCATTAGGTTGAAGAGATGCTAAAGATTGATTTAGTGCATTACCAGTAGTGTGAGGAGTCTCGGAGATTGAAGTGGATAGCGCCGATCTATCTGCAGTGGAGTTGGTGTTGAGAACAAATAGGTTAGGAGTAAAAAAGGACTTTGCAGTGGACTCAAATTCCTTAGTAGAAGAGGACTGAAGTTGCTGACAAGGAAATTGATTTTCAACAAATTCAACATGCCGAGAGACATAGAGTTTTGAAGATTCAAAATCAAAACAGAGAAAAGCACTTTTATTTGTCGAATAGCCAACAAAAACACATGGTTTGGAACGTGATTGAAACTTGTTTGAGTTAAAAGGTCTAAGACATGGATAGCAAACGCAACCAAAGACCTTTAACTTGTGATAATTTGGATCTTTTTGGAACAATGCTTGAAAAGGTGATTTAAAATTTAGTTTAGGAGTTGGCATTCTATTAATGAGGTAGGCAGCGGTTTGAAATGCATGACCCCAAAATTCAAAGGGCATGGAAGCCTGATGGAGTAGGGTTAGTCCTGTTTCCACCACATGCCTATGACGCCTCTCTACTGGACCATTATGTTGAGAAGTGTGAGGTGGTGTCTGTAGATGAGAAACACCATAAAGCTGCAAAAATTTCTTTAATTTTTCATATTCCCCACCCCCATCAGAGTATAGTGTTATCAACTTAGTGGAAAAATATGTTTCAACAAGTGCTTTAAATTTTGGAAATAGCAAATATAGATCAGATATTTTGACCAGAGGAAACAACCATATGTATTTCGTAAAATGATCAACAAAGATTACATAGTATTTGTGACCGCTAAAGGAAGGAATTGGTGCTGGTCCCTAAATATCTGTGTAAACAAGTTCCAAAGGTTTAGAACTGCTCAAAGAAGATACACCAAAGGGCAACTTATGACTCTTATTGCAATGACAAGAATTACAAGATTGAAAATCATTAAAAATTTGTGGAAGAGAGAACTCTTTAAGGACACGATGAAGAATAAGTTTGGACGGATGACCAAGGCGCTGATGCCAATGCTAAGCTGAGGTTCGAATAGCTGGGAAAGCAATTGGCTTTATTGGACTTAAAGGAAATTGATAGACATCATCCACGTTCAACCCCTGAGTTAACACTACCTGTGTCTGCAAATCCTTAACCAAAAACTTATTAGCATCAAATTCAACAGATACTTCATTTGCCTTGCAAAACTTTGAGACTGAAACAAGATTCTGAGCAATAGTGGGAACACACAATACTTCATCTAATTTGAAAGAATGATTAGACGAAAGTAATTCAGTTTCACCTGTATGTGTGATTTGCAAGCCAGTTCCATCACCTATTTTAATTGACTCAGTACCATCATATTCAGATGAGATGGAGAGGTTGTTGAGATCAGCAGTGACATGGTGGGAGGCTCCTGACTCCAGGCACCAGGGTTTTGCAGCTGGAGAAGCATTGGCAAAATTGGCCATGGGGCGAGAGCTAAAGAACGAGCTTCCTTGGCGACATTGCCTGGCCGAATGGCCTACCTTTCACAAATCTGACAAATCGGTTTATTGGTAAAAATTGAGCCAGGTGGCTTACCATTGTTCCCACCAGAGTAGGATCTATTAAACCGACGAGAATTGTTGTGAAAATTCTTGTTGAAGCCTCGTTTGACATAGTTGGCAGTGGGCACCTGCACTGAATAATTTTCTTCTTCCTGTTTAAGAAGGCTTTCAAACGAGATGAGCTTGTCATGAAGCTCTTCAAGGGAAATTGAGGACTCTCTAGCCCGAATGGCTGTTGCAATTTCTCGAAATTCAGATCCGAGACCGTTAAGGATGTAGAGGATTTGGTCATCATCATCAATCGTTGTTCCAGTAAGATGCAGCTCATCAACAATGGACTTCATTTTCTGTAAATATTCGGCCACAGATTGACCATTTCTTTTGGTGGATTGAAGGGAGCTCTTAAGATCCATTATCCTGGATCGAGTCTTGTTGGCATAAAGCTTGAGCAGCTTTTGCCAGGCATCATGAGAAGTTGAAGAAGAAGCGACATACGATAGCACAGCCTCTGAGGTTGAAGCAATTATGGCGTGAAGGATTAATTTATCCTGCCTTAACCAGAATGTGAAATCTGGATTTGTCACCGTTCGGCCATCTTTCTGAATTTCTTTGGCTGTGGCTGTGATGGTGCCATCAACGTAGCCACTAAGGTCAAATCCTTGAAGGAGCGCATCGAATTGTGCACGCCAGGACAAGAATTTTTTTTAGGTGAGTTTTAAAGGCAGTTGTGCTGTGGCATTGATCGAGATAGGTAGATTTGAGGTTGTGTTGGAGGTTGCCATGAAAGAAGGCTGTAAAAGAGAATTGAGGAAGCGTTTGACAGGATCGAAGAAGCGTTTGCTTGAGGTTATAAGCTCTGATACCATATAGAAGTTGCAGAGAGGTGAAGTGAAGACAGTTGGAGGAGAATAAGAGTTTCAAAAATTGTATTGATCAATCGCAAAATACAAAAGGATTACAGAGGGTTTATGTATAGCTTTTAGGTATTTAATTCTAAGTCAACTACTTGAGATATAACCTACCTTATCACAACTAATTACAGTTTGAAATTTACAATTCAAAATTCAAGATTAAAATCATCAATATCTCTTACACAATTCAAAATTCAAGATTAAAATCATCAATATCTCTTACACTTTGAACTTCTTTAAACTCAACTGTGATGACTCTTCTCATGGTAATCCTGGTATTACGGGATGTGGGGGAATCATTGTGATTCTCATGGAAATATGGTTACAGTATTGTCAGCTTACCTTGGAATCACAACTAATATGATTGTAGAATTACAAGCTATTAAGATTGGAATGAAAATGGCAAAGGATGCACATATTTCTCATCTTCAGATTGAAACTGATTCCTTTGCTGCTACTTTGTTGTTTCAAAACAGGGGAGGACATGCTCCAACTCATCTGCAGTCTCTCAAGAATGACATCCTTAGTCTAGCTTCTTCCTTTGCTGTCTCTAGTTTATGTTTTGTTTATCGAGAAGCAAACACTATAGTTGATAGACTTGCTAATTATGCTATTACTACTAAATCTTTTTGTTCTTATCCTCCAATTTTGGCTGTTGATGACCCTCTTATATCCCTTGATGTTTCGGGTAGAAGATTGGAAAGGAGGATATCTGCTAAGTGTGTTAGTTTTGTTTAGTTATCTTAAGTCTTATGATGTAATATGTATTGAACTCTGTTTGTGTCTTTAATATATTTCCTATCGTCTTATTGCCAAAAAAAAAATGGTGGACCTTTCATCAAAAGCATTAATCATGGTTTCCTAAATGTATCCAATATACATGGCCAGTTCCTGATGACCCTGTATTGGAGCTTTCGCTAATCTGCGTACAATCGTATGTTCTGAATTGTTCATGCGATAAAACCATTTTGTAGTTAATTCCCTCATGGATTTTAGGTAACTAGTTCGATACTTTCAAACAAGATCAGCCCATGCCCTTGAAAATCGTCGATTCTCCCCCCCCCCCCCCCCCCCCCCCCTCGCGCGAGTTAAAATGGTTTCGGCCCATGGTTTCTTTTTAGATCTTGGCAGTGTTATTCTTAACTTTATTTTTTTGGTTTTAACCTGAGACGTAACATTCTCTAGCATTTAAATGCTATAACGATTTCTAGCTTCTCAACGTTCATAAACGTATCAAACGTTTCAGACAACAACCTTAATATCCTGATTTTTGACTCTTCATAAATCACCCAAATCGTAACCCATTATGTTCCTCAACCTATAAATACATTTCTCACATCTCTTATCAGATACACCAATTCAGTAAATCCTCTTCTCCTTTTATGAATCCTTCTCTTCCTCTCTCTGCTAGGTTGTTCTTCTTGTGGTTCATGTGTTCTTGAAAATTTGGTGCTAATATTTTGAGAGCTTGTTTAATTATAGGGGATAGCCGCATTTGTTTCCTTGCACCTAGGGAGGTGGGAATTATCCTTAAAAACAATGCACGACTCAAGCTGTGATTTATTCTTTTCTTCGAACAATAACTTATCATTTACATAAATATTTATTTTCAATTTGGGGCTAAATCTTGTTGGATTTTCATTTTATTTTACTTCTATACAAACAAGCATATTAAAAGAAATATGTGTGACACAATCTGGTGAATGTAGTATGAAGTGGGACACAAATATAGGTAAGGGTAAGGGATTTCCATCCCAAAATCCAACCCAAATTTAGGAAAGCACAAACTAAAGGATTGGTTTGAACAAAATAAACAAGAATACAATTCTTTCTTTGTATGGAGGTTGATTTTTGATCATTGGACGGCCTTAATGATTCTCGCCAGGCAGTAGTCGGCTGGCCTTGGAATAGGAAAATAGATAGTGGGGACTTTAGGATTGATTTTTTCAAACCTGCAAATTAAGAGAAGAAACCAAATTAAAAAAAAAAAAAAACCAATCCTTTGGGCCATTAGAAAGATTTGTTTGATTTAATAAGTTACTTGTAGTTAAGGAGAAAATGATGAAGGAAAATGGAGATCTCAAGTTTGGCCAAATCAGCTCCAATGCAACTCCTGCTCCCTGCTCCAAAGGGAATGAATGATCCTGCTTTGAGTGCATTGTTCTGGATTGCATGCATATGTAAAAGAAAACCATAACATTTTAGATGCCGAATTCCAATTTGATCATGAAAAGGGAGAGTTTGGTTTTTCATAATTATTATAAGGTCGTTAATTATGTTTAGCCGAAATAACAATAATAATAAGGAGAAGAATACGAATAATGAATTTAAACTTGCCTCCCATCTTTCAATGATGAATTCTTTAGGATTTGGATAAATTTTTGGATCCATATGAACACCTTTGCTCGAAACAATAACCTTCCATCCTTTTGGTATAAGATAATCTGAATTAATTAACAAAAATTCTTTTGTATTACTCTCCAATGTAAAAAAAAAAAAAAAAAAAAAGGAATTGGCTTGGGATCGAAGTAAAGGAAATTGAAATTACTACCATTGATATTAACATCAACTTTGGCCACTCGAAAACTCCCAGAAGTGATATTACTAAGTCTTAGTGTCTCATCAATTACCTAAAACATAACAAAAAAAATATATTTAATCTCAAAGTATATCTTACAATCAGGGTAAATTACATAAATAACCACTCAATTATATATATATATATATATATTTAATGACATGCTTTAATGACATGGTTATGTGGTATAGTCATATCATCCAACACCCAACATGCCATGTAGCCTGTTTGGAGGTGTGGCATCAAGTCCAACTTAAGTGATGTGACATGCCACATCATTATGCCACATGGCATGTTTGATGATGTGGTTTATGCCATGCCAACGTAATTTAAGCTTCTAAAGGGTTGGTGACAATATTCAACCTAATAAAGAAATGATCATCATATTGTAACGTTTCACAATTCAGTGACCAGTACAAAATCTCGTAAAAAATTAGTTTATTAGTCTTTTTGTCTCCTGAATTATGTGATTAAAGATAATTTGCCCCTTTCATTAGGGGGTAAAATGTCTTGATTTTGGGAAGTTCAGGGAGCAAAATGTCTTGATTTTGGAAATTCAGGGAACAAAATATCTTGATTTGAAATTTATGAGACAAAACGTCCTTAACGCAATAGTTTAGGGGAATAATATCAAACAAGACTAAATAAGCCATAAAAAGACTAATAAGCCAAAAAAAAAAAATAAGTGCATGTTTGATAAGAATGTAAACAAGTTAGAAAGGAAAAGTGGCACGTAACCTTTTGAAGATAATTCATTTCTCTAATGTCATTCAAAGTCAAACCCTTTTGGGTGCTTGGTCTTTTCTTGAATATTTCTTCTTGCTCTTCCTGAAATTTAGTAATAATTAGGTGAAAAAAGGAAATCAGAAATTTTTACCAATGGAATTCTCTACAATCCCAAACCTTAGCCTTGTGCAACACTTGTGGATGTTGATGCATATAGATGATTGCCCACATAGCTGCGTGGGCTGCGGTTTCATAGCCAGCTAACAAGAATCCAAACATCAATTCAATGATATTCTCATCCGCTAACTTATACCCATTTTCAGCTTCGGCTTCCATAAGAATATCAACCAGTCCTCTCTTCTGATTCGGATCGTCATTAGATGAAGTGCTCTTGGCCCTCCTCTTATCCAGGACATGACTTTGGAGTATCTTTACCAGCGCTTTTCTGGCCTGATATATATATAGTAGTGTGCAGATTGCAGATAATTAAGCATGTAGAAATATTGAAGCTTTTTCTTTTTAATTTTTATTTTGAAGAAAGGAGGAATTAATTAAGAAGATTATATAGAGTATAAAAATAATTACCTTGAGAGCTTTGTAGAAATCAGAGCCCGGAATATTAATGGGGACTGAGTACAATCCCTTGGTCAATTCAGCATAGTGGTTGACCATTAAACCCATGACGGATTTAGCAGTAGTTGAGCCGAATAAGAAGCTTGAAATGACCTTGAAAGTGACCTTCTTCATCTCCGTTAGCAACTCGACCGGCTCATTCATGCTCATGCTCGACATTTCATCCAGACAAGTAATCATGCAATCTTCAATGTATTCAATATACAAGGACAGTTCCTCATGGCCGTTGATTCGAGCTTGTATTAATCTGCGGACAAGTTTGTGTTCGGAATTGGGCAAGGAAAGCCACCATTCCGACACCAATTGTGTCACCGATTTTACGTAACCTGGCCCAAAGCATTCATCATTTGTCAACACTTTCCGACAGGTTTCGGGGGCTGAAACCATGATGGTTGGACTGCCGAACAAGTGTGTCTTGTAAATACCAGTTTGGCCGCCATACCTGTAATAAAGGAATCTCAAGAGTCAAACCAAAGCAGAAATAATTCAAGGTTGCTGATCATCCAAATTGTGAAACAGGGAAACAAATCAAAGAGTACCTTTGAACCATGTAGCCGAAAGGGTCAGGGTGGTTGCACATAAAAGCTCTGATAAACGACAACGTATTACCCAAAACAGGCCATCCCATATCACCTGGAGGAAGACAAAGTTTCTTCTCATTTCCCAACCTGCTAACATAAAGCCATTCATTTATTTTCTTAACAAAACCCAACACCAAAACATATGTTCCTAGTACTACACCAACAATCTTCACACCCAACAACACCTCTAACTCCATATGTTTTACTCTTGTGGAATATGTCCCTCTTTGCCCATATATATATATATATATATATATATACTCTTGTGGAATATGTCCCTCTTTGCCCATATATATATATATATATATATGTCGTTTGAATTATTATTGTCTTGACATAGTATATATATTATAGTATTACCTATTCTTTGTTTATATATATATACTAGTTTTAGCTTTTAAGTACATTGCACGTGATTCAATGTATTTAAATGAAATATTCATATGAAATTATGATAACCTCCCTTTTAAATTATAATAATTACACTATTTTTTATGACCTCCTTATGAAATTTTGATAACCTTCCAATGAAATTTTAATAACGATATTATAGAATTTCGAGAACATTTTTATAAATTTTTTTTAACCTTCTTATGAAATTTTGTTAACCTTCCTAAGGAATTTTGAAGACCTCACTATGAAATTTTGATAACTTCCTAATGAAATTTTGATAACCAACACTATACTATGAGATGTTGATAACCTTCATATGATATATTGATAACCACGTTATGAAAATTTAAAAACTTCCATATGAATTGTTAGTAACCACACTCTGAAATTTTGATGATCACATGAAATTGTGATAACCTCGCTATAAAATTTTAATAACCTCCTTATGAAATCTTGATAACTACAAATTTTGATAACCTCCCAATATATGATTTTTTGATAAGTCATTATGAAATTTTTTTTAATCTCCCTATGAAATTTTGATCTACATACTATGAAATTTTGATAACCCTCTTATGAAATTTTGATAACCTTCATATGAAATTTTGGATATCCTCCCTAAAATTTTGATTACTACATAATAAAAGTTTAATAACCTTCCTAATTTGGTAACCATACTATGAGATTTTGATAACCTCCCCAGAAATACCACTATGCAATTTTGGTAATTACATTTTGAAAATTTGATAACCTCTTTATGAAATTTTGATTACCTCTCTACAAAATTTTGTTGACCCCTCTATGAAATTTTGATAATCACATTATGTAATTTTGATAACGTCGCTTTGAAATTTTGATAACAACACTACGAAATTTTGATAATCCAATCTCTATGAAATTTTGATAATCACTCTATGAGATTTGATAACATTCTATCAAATTTTGGTATTGCTAATGAAATTGAGAATTTTATAACCTTCATATGAAATTTTGATAACCACACTAAAAAATTTTGATAACCATACTATGAAATTTTTATAACCTCGCTATGACAATTTTTAATAATCTTTTTTATAACCTTTCTATAAAATTGTGATAACCACAATATGAAACTTCAATAACCTTCCTAAGAAATTTTAATAACCCGATCCGATGAAATTTTGATAACTTTCCCATAAAATTTTGATAACTTCCATATGAAATTTTGGTAACCAAACTATGGAATTTTGATACAATAACCATCTTATAAAATTTTGATAACCACACAAACAAGAAAATCAAAATCATAATATCACCTACTCTTCTAACTCAACAATTTCCAATTGAACAAATTGATGCGGCAAAACATTATATAACGAAGAGATGGAGCTTCACTAACAATAGTATTGTACGTGTTAGTGTTAGTTTAATCTTTTTATTGACATTTAAAAAATTGAAATTAAAAGTAAAATATTAAATTTAAAAAAATAATAGTAAAGGAAATTTGCATGTTCATCAAGAAAAATCAATTTGACAAACTTATAATTCGGTCTAAATTGAAATTTTTAATTAATTTTTAAATAATAAAATTATACTGAATTTTACTAATGGTAATTTAGAAATATATTTGAAAAAAAAAGATGCAATCGGAAAACATAAAGTATCCCATCATTCGTAGAAATTTGCATGTTCATCAATGAAAATCAATTTTACAAACTTATAATTCGGTCTAAATTGAAACTTTTATAATTAATTTTTAAATAATAATTTTTAATAATGTCAATTTTAGAAATATATTTGAAAAAAGGGTACAATCGAAAAATATATAGTTTCCATTATTCGTATTTTTATATATAGTATTAATAACTTTTGAGAAACTATTGATTTTGTCTCATTTCGTTCCAATAGGCCCATTAGGCTCGTTTGAGTCCATGATTTCCAAATTGCCAAACGAGATGTCTTGAAGTCTAAATATGATATTCTTAGACCCAATTCGTTAATATGGAAGCCCAAAGAAAGAGTCCAAATCCAATCAATAATTATGATGTAGTAATGATTCAGTCCTGATGCAGCATTGTTAAATCCTATTTAAAGGAGGATTTCACAAGAGCAGTTTTGGAAGAAAAATCATAACTTTTGATTCAGAGCTCAGAAAAATGCAAATGAGGTACCATTGGAAAGAGGATTCCGAGATCTACAATTTTTATGTTCATCTCAAGACCTAAATATGCCATTTCGGTGGAGGATTTCGCCCATGAAATTTCTTGACAAAATTGATCTTCTCCTAAACTGATTTGAAAAATGTTTTGAACGAAAATTCAGATGCTAAAAATGATGTGGGACATCCCTATTGGCCACGTTGGATCTAATTAATGAGCATGTTGTCCTTTCTCAGAGCTTTCAATTCCAAGGATACCGACTCTTTGATCCACAACTTAATTCAAAGGTCGACTTTAATTAATTTTTAGTTTTATTTTTATTTAACTAAATTTAATATTGTATAAAAGGGAAATTAGAGCTAAAAATTAATTAAAGTCGACCTTTGAATTAAGTTACGGATCAAAGAGTCGGTGTCCTTGGAATTGAAAACTCTGAGAAAGGACAACATGCTACTAAAAACAGGCCATCCCATATCACTGGAGGGAGACAACTTTTCTTGTCATCTTGCAAGCTGTTAACAAAATCCCATTCATTTATACTTTTCTTAACAAAACCAAACACCGGTAAAAGTATCTGGGAGGTCCCTGTACTATACAAAATGTTGATTTTGGTCCCTGTACTTTTTTTTCTACAAATTCGTCCCTCTACTATTAGAACCTATCACCCGAGGTCCCTCACGTTAGTGTGCCGTGACAGACCCGTCAAATATACTGACGTGGCACTAACACCGTCTTTTTTGCTGACGTGGCAGGTGACACGTGGAATAAAAATTAAATATTTTTTTGAATATATTTTATTTTATTGAAATTTATTTTGGTAAAAATACCCGGGAGATCCCTGTCTAACTTTTATTTTATTTTTTCACTTGCAAGGATGATTGGCGGACCCTATCTAACTTTTGTGACTTTAACAGCTAATAATCCATTGCTTATCGGTATTACTACTATAATTAATTAATTACTTGTAATTATAACCTTGCTTTAATTCCATGCAAATTCAACCAGTGAACTGCCTGTTGTTTCAGGCAATGGCTGTTGGACTGCAGTTGGTCAGTGCTTTTTGGTTTTACAAGATTGCAAGGATGCTTTCTGCTTTCTTTAAAAAAATTTGAAGAAATTTTTTCCCTTATGGGTTTTGGAGTTAGAACATTCAAAATGTTCTTCCTTGGTTCATGAAAAAGATGGGTGTATGATCTTTTATTGAGGAGAGATAAATAGTTTTGGTGTTTGTGGGAAAAAAATTCAGATTTCTTTTTTTAAAATATTTTTTTAAAAATAAATTTCAATAAAATATATTAAAAAAATATTTAATTTTTATTCCACGTGTCACCTGCCACGTCAGCAAAAAGACGGTGTTAGTGGCACGTCAGCATATTTGACGGGTCTGTCACGGCACACTAACGTGAGGGATCTCGGGTGATAGGTTCTGATAGTAGAGGAACGAATTTGTAGAAAAAAAAAGTACAGGGACCAAAATCAACATTTCGTATAGTACAGGGATCTCCCGAATACTTTTACCACCAAACACCTGATGCCAAAAAAAAAAATCCAAACACCAAAACATATATGTTTCCAACACTTCACCAAGAATATTAAAAAAAAAAAATACTACACCAAGAATCTTCAAACCCAACGACACGTCTAATTCCATTGTTTATGGAATTTCTCTCTCCTTTGCCTTCCAACTTATATGTTTCCTTCGGACGCTGTTAAGTATCTAGCTACAAATTATTGTTATTAGTAGATATTATCTCCTACATTTGCGTAGGATTTTTCGATTTATGATTAGAATTAAGTAATTAGAATTATAAGTAAAATTTTATCTTATATAACAACAATTAAGTTAAATGGAAATTCCACACAGTTCGAAAAATTGACCTGAATTTTGTCCCCTATGACGTGTCATGACTAGTCATCCCATGTTATGTAGCAAAACTCCACCCAAATAGTGGTATGACCAATCTGCTGGACCAATCGTGTAAGAACACGTCATGGGGGACCAAATTTCGGGTCAATTTTTCGGGTTATGTAGCAAAACTCTAAGTTAAATTAAATGGAAGGAAATATTGTTAGAATTCTAATGTCTATTCAAATAATTATCTACTAGAAAGTAGAAAAAAGGAAAATGGAGTTTTATTTTGATTATAATTCAATGTTCTAAATATTATTTGAAATTCCAAATATATAATAATATATATTGATTTTCTCCCGACCAATTATAATAAATATTGTTATTATTATTATTATTATTATATTATTATTATTATTATTATTATTATTATTATTATTATTATTATTATTATTATTATTATTATTATTATTATTATTATTATTATTATTATTGTTAGTATATCCTACCTATTATTTTTGTAACCTGCAGGTGAAAAATTACTCACAGCCCCTTTCAACTTTTAACCTGGGACAACATTTTTGCCTCGTTTTGGTCTTTTCTCCCTTGGTTAATTACTCAATAATCCTTATCTTCTATGTGGTTTGTGTTGAGTTTGTTGGGTTACGAAAGTAAATTTCGGTTTTGTTGACTATATTTAGATGATTAACTATGTTCACACACATCAGCGTGTTTTAATGGACCGTATTAATTGTCAAGAACAATTGGTTAATGACTATCAAGGACAAATGATCATTTCTAGTCTTGCTCATCTTTTGGGGTTTTTTTTTATTTTGTAATTAGAAGAGTTATAGAAGGTTTTGTTTTGCTAAAACACCATTTTTATTCTATACTCATCTAACTTCATTAATAGTTTGAAAATGAATAACCAGTTATTGGGTCAAAAATCTAAATTCATTGAACCAAATACAGTATGGTGTGAACAATATTTATATTCATTAGAATAACTTAATGGCCTTTAATATTTCTCACAAAGCGAGAAAATCGAAGCGACAAAAAACAGTGAAGCAAAATTGAACTCGAGAAAGTTTTTGGAGAAATGGATTCCATTTCATTTTTGTGTTCCTCCATTGTTGAAAGATATTTAAGAATATATTTTTTAAATGATTCATTTTTTAAGGATATTTAAGAATATATTTTTAAAGAATTTATTTTTGAAGGATATATTATGATGATATATATTATATTACTAGGTGTGGAAACAAGTATACTCTTGCAAAACAAATAACAAGTATAAACAAGTATATCCACATTAAAAAAATTCTTGTAACGCAAGCGCGTTGTTGCTGTTGTTGTTGTTGTTGTTGTTGTTGTTGTTATTATTATTATAACACGCTCACGTATGTAAGTGTAGATTGGCTATAGAAAGGTATAGTTTCTTGTCTTTTAAAAAGTTTGCGGATAGTTTAATTTGAAGAGTTTTTTTTTTGGAAAAAAGAAAATCTTAATCAAAAGTCATATTTACCCTCAAATTTATATCTTTAGCATTTATTTTTTTTAACTCATTTACATTTTCCAATTAAATTTAAATTCAACGGTTGATATTATATATCTATACTATATATATAAAACTACAAATGTTGTAAAACTTTTGAATCAGCGATTGTGCCCTTATTTTACGAATATATATCTTAAGCGCCATTGTTTTTTTTTTTCACAATATCTTAAATGCCATTATTTAAACTATAGTTTTACTCTATCGCCAAAAGAAAAACTATAGTTTTACTTTACTATAAACTCTACTTTTAATCAATTAAATCTAATATATTAATAACTATTTTATTTTTATCGTTTTATTATTTAAATTAAGAACTTAGATATATTATACTAAAAACTCTATTTTATTTAATTAAATTCAATATTTTTAAAATTATTTTATTTTTACATATGTCCATTTTTTGAATTAATTAAATTTTAAATATTTCAATCTAGTCCCTAGAGGACACATGTGACCCTTCAGGACCCGTTTGTGTAGTCTGCTAAACTCCAATGACAGTGTATTGTATATTTAGCATATATATATATATATATATATATATTTATTTTGGTCAAAATCAAATATCATTCTTATTTTATATAAGCCTTGAGGGCATCGGTCCTTCGCCACCGGCGGCTAACACTTACTACAAGCAAATTATTTATCAATCTTTAATTTATTGTCAATTATTATGTACATCATCATCAATTAAATCAACTTTTAAGGTTGATTCTCAAAATGAAGAAGAAATACCATTGAATTATATCTTTAATGCATGTGGCAACAAATTAAATATTGTAGCAGAGTAGTATTTATATATAATAACTAATTTGAAAATACATACATATATTTACCCTTAAATTTATATCTTTTAAAGTATTTAAACTTTTTTTTATCTTATTTACATTTTCCTATTTAATTAAGTTTTACAAGTAATTTGTGAGACAAATTCAGCGGTTGATGTTATTATATATATATATATATATATATTAGGTAAGAGCCCCGTGCGTTTCACTGCGTGAATATGTTTTTGCACTTGATATGCAATAGTGGTCAATCAGTTTTTAATATATTATTGGTGACTTATGGGTTTGCCAAATGAGGACGATGACCAATTGCTTTAGGTCATGTGTTTTGAAAGATTTGGACTTAAGGAAGGATCCGATCAAAAAATCGGTCTAAAGAATTAGCCTCATTAATCTAAGAACAAATTGATAGGGGTATTTCGGTCATTTTATACATGATTTTTTTTTCTTTGAGTTGAAGACTGAGGGCACTTAGGGAAGTTTGCAAAAAAAAACCCTCTGTGGGTCCAATTTCCACCATAATGTGATATTAAGTAGACCGTATATTCCCGCTAACCGAAACAACTAATTATTAGCAGTTTTTATATCTTGAACATTAAATTTAGTTTTCGAGTCCTTCATGAAAGTTGTAGATCATGGAACAACCTTTCAAGAGACACTTGAATTACCTCAATCAGACATCTGGAGCAAAAGTTATATAATATTAAGTAGACCATCTATTCCCGTTAACCAAAACAACAAAATTTTCGGAAGTATTTTGGATACTTGAAACATTAAATTTAGTTTTCGAGTCTTTCATAAAAGTTGTAGATCATGGAATAATCTTTTAATAGACACTTAAATCACCTTGATCGGATAATCGAAGAGAAAATTATATAATTTTAAATAGACCGTTTAATCAAATCACTTATAAATATGTTATATTATATTATAATTTAAATTATTAGAAAGATAAAAATGCCCTTAGAAATTTGTGAGAATAATGAAAAGTTCAATATTGAAATGACAAAAAAATCACGCTAAATAATAACCAAATTAATAAGATTAAATCTTTTGATCGATTTTTTAGTACTTTCACTTCTTATAATTATTGTTTTATATATTATTATTATATTATTAATTTTAATTTAATATATATATATATATATATATACATATATATATAGGAGTATATTTTTTTTTTGGCACCAATATATATAGGAGTATATAATATCTTACTTGCTTCATACAAAGTCTAATATCATTCTTAAGGGCGTCGTTCCTTAGTCACCGGCGGCTAATACTTACTACAATCAATTATTTATGAAAATTTTAATTTCTTGTCAATTAATATGTACATCATCATCAATTATATTAACTTTTAAGGTTGATTGCCAAAAGGAAGAAGAAATACCATTAATTTATACTCTCTCTATTCCATAATATAAGTCTCTTTAACTATATCATCAAAATTAAAAAAATTAGTTATGACACAAAATTTTATGTAATTTTACCTTTATTTTCTATTTTTACCCTTTTCTTTTTTCCCCACTAATTCTCTCTCCTCCTACTCACTCTCTTAACTACCAAAGATAGTTTTGGAAATATCTAATAAATATGCATTGGGTTTGATAAAGGGACTTATAAATTGGGACAAAAAAAACTTCTAGAAGGGGACTTATATTATGAGACAGAGGGAGTATCGTTAATGCATGGGGCAACAAATTAAATATTGTTGCATCTAGAGTAGTATTTATATACTCTCTGTCCCCTTTTAGATGTCCTTTTTAACTATATCACAAACACCAAGAAAAATAGTTATTTTGCTAACTTTTTAGCAAATTTAACCCTTCTTTCCATTTCTACCCTTCTTTTCCCTCATGCTTTAAATATGGTGGTTGAGATAGTGGTCAATTAGGTGAATTAAATAGGGTTATATAAATAAAACTGACCATAAATTAGTTGAGGATGGACATCTAATTAGGGACAATGAAACATTCTAGAAGTGGACATCTAAAAGGGGATGGGGGGAGTATATATTATATAACTAATTTGAAAATAAAGATATATATATATATATATATACACTTTACGATTAGAGTTATCCTCGAACTGCTGTATGCTCAGTTTTTGCCTCTTCTCATACTGACATTTTTCCAAAGTTGATTAGTTGAAAGAAAATCAATATATATTATTACATATTTAGAATTTCAAATAATATTTATAAATAATATTTACAACATTGAATTATAATCAAAGTAAAACTCCATTTCTTTTTTCCAGTTGATAATTATTTGAATAGACATTAGACTTCTAACAATAATTCCAATCATAAACAAAAAAAACTCGACGCGAATGCGCGGGGATAATATCTAGTATAATATTAAAGAGAAAGTTGAAAATAAATCCTCTCCTAACTCTTCTCACCTTGGGGGAGTTTTTTTTAAAAAAAAAACACAATAATAGAAAAGCCTCATTAAAATCGGATATATCTTTCTATTTGCTCAATTGAGAATATATATATAATATCTTACTTGCTTTAGACAAAGTCTAATATAATTCTTAAGGGCGTCGTTCCTTAGTCACCAGCGGCTAAGACATATACTACAATCAATTGTTTATGAAATTTTTAATTTCTTGTCAATTAATATGTACATCATCATCAAATATTAACTTTTAAGGTTGATTGTCAAAAGGAAGGAAGAAGAAATTAAATATTGTTGCATCTAGAGTAGTATTTATATATAACTAATTTGAAAATAAAGATATATATATATATATAATATTAAAGAGAAAGTTGAAAATAAATCCTCTCCTAACTCTTCTCACCTTGAGGGAGGTTTTTTTTTTTTTTTTAAATACAATAATCGAAAGCCTCATTACAATCGGATATCTCTTTATTTGCTCAATCGAGAATCACAAATATAAATTACGTCTATTGCCTTAATAAAGGTAACAAACCAACCAAACTCACACAGAGGGAGGCAAAACCCACATAAAGTTTGACAATACCCCATGCATTACATTTTACGTGCAGTGACACTTGAACCTAGGACCTCATTGATCAGGTATATAACTCGGGTGTAATAGTGGCCTGATTTTTAAACTAATAGTAATACTTATTGGTTATTGCATATATATTATGAAAAATTATGCAATACATTGTAAGTAGAGTTTAATAGACCACACATGCGGTGCAGAGTTTAACCGTTAAGGATTAATATGTGTCTTTTAGGAAATAAAATATAAAATTAATTAAGAAATGGGGTATGTAACCGTTTGTGGAATCTAAACTTTAAAATGTATAATTATCCATATAAAACCAATTACCAACGAGGAGTTTATTTAATGTCAAATTTGTTTTTGTTAGGGCAATGTTATTCAGGGAAATAAAGGACAAACAATTGTCAAATAGGAAGAAGGTTTATAAATTTTTAAGCATTGGACCATTTTTATGGGTTTTAATTAGCTACAACACTATATTTTATGGATGATAAAAAAATGCTATAAGAAACCATTATTTTTTACCTTAGAAAATATGCGAACGATCCACTATATGCTGTTTATATGCCATAAAACAATGGATAGAAAACTAGCCATCGGGCATTTGGCTCTAGGATTGATTGGTTCAAGCCTGCGAATTAAAGAAAAAAAAGAAATCAAAATAATAACCAAAAACAAATTGTTCGGTCAATGTATACAAAATTGGGTTTGAATTTTTTTTTTTTTTGCACCATGTAAAGATGAAATTAAATGATAGATTACACAAAGGTAGTCTTTTCTCATCCCTAAATCCATCTCGTCCATCCCAGGATTTGAACCTGAGATTTTTTATTAGAGACTCAAGCTCTTAATCACTAGACTGGTAGAAGATTGGGTTTGAATGAATAAACTGTAATTCAGGACAAAATAATGAAGGAAAATGGAAGCCTCAAGCTTCGCGAGATCAGCTCCACGGCAATTCTTGCTTCTTCTTCCTCCAAAGGCAAGAAATGATAATGCTATGACTTTTCTGTTCAGCATAAGTGCATGCATGCAAGAAAGTAAAAAATAACTTCTTAGATGCCATATGCCAATTTAATTTGATCATGAATAAGGGGAATTAAGGTCTTTAATTATACACTTATATAATAATAATATAATAATTAAATAACATTCCAAGAAGAATGGAGTTAAAACTTGTCTCCCATCTTTGAGAAATGAATTCTTTTGGATTTGAATGGACTTCAGGCTCCATGTGAACACCCCCTACCCCAAACTAGAACTTTCCATCCTTTTGGAATCAGATAACCTGAAACCATACAAATCGTACTCTTGTCATGACAAAAAAAATTAAGAAAGTTATTGGTTTGGGAACTAATAAGGAAACTATACCAACGTGGGGTTGAATCAAGTGGTAAGCGGCTTGTACCAGTTTAAACAGGTTTTAGCTTTGAGACTTTGTGTATACAACTGCCCTCGTTGGTAGATTCAACCACCAAAACCAGATGCACGATGCATATCAGATTTGGATTAGTTAAAGTAAAACTCAAGATACCGTACAAGTAAAAAAAAGAAATTGAAATCAACGACCATTCATATTTCTATATATATATATATTAAAATTAAAATTAAAATAAAACAATAATTATAGGAAGTGAAAGTACTAAAAAATCAATCAAAAGATTTACTCTTATTAATTTGGTTATTATTTAGCTTGGTTTTTTGGTTATTTCAATATTGGATTTTTCATTATTCTCACAAATTTCTAAGGGCATTTTTGTCTTTCTAACAATTTAAATTATAATATAATATAACATATTTATAAGTGGTTTGGTTAAACGGTCTATTTAATATTATATAATTTTCTCTTCGGTTATCCGATCAAGGTGATTTAAGTGTCTATTGAAAGATTGTTCCATGATCTACAACTTTTATGAAGGACTCGAAAACTAAATTTAATGTTTCAAGTATCAAAAATGCTTTCGAAAAATTTGTTGTTTCGGTTAACGGGAATAGATGGTCTACTTAATATTATATAACTTTTGCTCGAGATGTCTGGTTGAGGTGATTCAAGTGTCTCTTGAAAGGTTGTTCCATGATCTACAACTTTCATGAAACTAAATTTAATGTTCAAGGTATAAAAACTGCTAATAATTAGCTGTTTCGGTTAGCGTGAATAGACGTTCTACTTAATATCACATAATCTGTGCTTATGGTGGAAATTGGATCCACAGAGGGCTTTTTTTGCAAACTTCCCAAAATACCCTCGGTCTTCAACTCAAATAACAAAAAAAAATCATGTATGAAATGACTGAAATACCCCTATCAATTTGTTCTTAGATTAATGAGGCTAATTCTTTAAACCGGCTTTTTGGTCAGATCCTTACTTGAGTCCAATAACTTAAAATAATAATTATATATATATAGCCTATAATCTATGACTTATTGTAGTGTTTAATTAAACATAAAATTAATATATTAAAAATGTTCAATTTGGGGCGGTTAGGTAATTCTCTGGTCTTAAGACTGACTAAATCAAGCAATTCAACTTGACCTCTGCCAATGCCTCCAGACTTGACTAGACTCAATAATTGTTTTGAGGTTAGACATTAAGCTATTTGACGATATTTATTTCGAAGCTAAGCAATTATAAAGAAAGACTATATAATAACAAAGATACTTTTCACATGTATAACAACCATTTGGTAAGTCATTTTATTATTTGTATTTATGTTAACCAATACATACCTAATAGAATATATTGTTATCTATTTCAAGTAACTAAGGATAACATCAAACATGGTTCCATTAACTGATTATTTGGCATCCACGTAGATAACACGTGTATTTTTTTAGATTAAAATATTAAAAATTAAATTATTAAAAGAAACTAATAAGCGAAGAACTACGCTGCACAAATAAAAAATAATTAGTCAATAAGCAATAAACTAAGAGCATAATTAAAATAAACAAAAATTATACTGGCCAGAATTGCAAATATATTAAACTAGAGTTTAAAAATGGCACTGTTTCACTCATTTTTTATATTTCTATTTCTATTTCTCTTTTCTTTTCTTCTTCCTTCTTCTCTAACGGCCTTTACCACGATCTTTCCTTCCTTTCTTCAACAGTTCCGCCACCGGCTGAAAGAATCGAAACCCAGTCGTTGTTCGTCCTCCCCGCCTCTTCTCGTCTTGTATGGTAAAAACAAATTAAGGAAACCAGATCAGATCAAGAAAAGATCAAGTAAAAAAACCCAAGTCAAGAGCAAAAAGAAATTGCTTTCTTTCATTTTAGAAGTAAAAAACCAAAAACAAAAAAATTCTTTTCCATTTGGGATTGTTAGAATATTTGTTAATTCAATGTCAACAATCATTTCCCGTTTAGACATTTAACCTATTTAACCTATTCAATGTTTCAAAAATCTGATGAATCATTAAATATTGTATGCTTTACCCCAAATAGCACTAGTTTTTATTATAGTATAAATATAAGAGCCAAAACCGGAGGTGACTTGGTTATGTTCAAAGAACCGTTGTAACGAGATCAGAACGGAAGCCAAGGAAATGGTTTCAATTTCGGAACAAAATCGAAACATTCTTAAAAGAGGTTCCAGTTTAGGTTGTAGTGTTTTGGGATTGGAATCAGAACCGAGGGTACAAGTTTTGGTTTTTATAATATATAATTTTTGATATTATCCTAAAATAAGACACAGGGCACTCACTACTAGGGCTGAGCAGTTGGCGGTTTGGACCGACCGAACCGACCGAAACCGACGATCAGTAAACCGCTTGAAGCTGATAGGCGGTTTCGGTTGGTTAGTCGGTCCGAACCGTCAACCGACAGCCACATTCGGTCGATAAACGGTATGGTTTTTTTAGTTTAAAACCGACCCAAAACCGACCGAATAATAATATATATTATTTTTTATATTTTATATTTTATATTATATATATTATAATATATCTAATATTATTATTTATATATATTAAAATTTAAGAAATACCATAAATATATATAGAAAAGTATATTCAGAAAATTAAAAACCTAAACCTAAACTAAATCTAAGTTTCTCTCTCTTTTCTCTCGCGATTTTTTCCCCCTTTTTAGCTTGATCTTTGATTTGGAATTTGTCGATCGAATGTTGTGTTTTCTTTGATCGAAATGTAATTTCTTAGTCTTCTAAATCCTCCCAAAGGTAAATCCTTTTCATTATTCATCCCATTTGCCTTTTTTTTCAATTTTGTTTTGATTTTTCTGTCTTATAACTTTATATTTTCAAAAATCCAATGGAATTTTTTGCTTCGATTTTGAAGTTTGATGTTTCTTATGTGATGTTTGTTCGATTGAAGCAATTTGATTGCTCAATTGATTTGAGAAATCAAAAACCCCAATTCGGATATAATGAAACCCTAATTTTCGAAAGCCTAATGTCATTGTTGATGTTATTTTTTTTAGTCAATTTCGTTTGTTCGTAACTTAATTTGCTTATTTAGTTGTGTAATATGTATATTGACAGTAATTTTTATTGTTTTAGGGTTCATATCTTCTGGGTTTGAAAGATTTGGGGCTTTTGCCTTTTGGCTTTGAATTCGAACAAGGTTTTATAATCTTTGAGGTGTCCCTGATTCTCAAGCTCTCCTCATAATCCTTCTTCTATTCCTACAGATCGTGAAAGGTTGGTTTTTCTCCTTTTTTTGCAGTTTCTTTTTTCTGTTTCTATGTGGTTTATTGAGTGGATTTAATATCATTGATTGTTTATAGAATGATGATGGGTGTTGGAAGGTTGATGAAATTGTTCTCTATTAAATAAAATGAGTACTTGTAAATTCACATAAAATTTATGCCAATATAGAATCTAAAAAGTAAAAAAAAGCATCTTAATCTCTAAGTTTTGGCTTGACATAGTAAATAATCTGGCACATTGTTTAACTTGAAATATTGCATGACACATTGTTTGGTGATGGTGCATATTCATTTTTTTGGAAGTATATACTATTACTCATATATGAAATTGTATATTGGTACTGCATGTGTGGTGTAGATGGTTCTCACCATGAGCTAAGGTTCATACTAGTAGCATTTTAGTAATTCTTGTAAAAATTACAGAAAAAAAGCTGAATAGACAGAAATGACAGTGATTTATTCATCAATATACTAGATTGCATTTGTTTATGTAGAATAGTAGCCTACCAGAAGCTGTCAAGCTTAACCCTTTTACTCAAGGTCATTGAATCTTCTGTTTTCCTTGTTAATCAATGTTGTGGCCTTGTGGGGACATATATAACTGTATTTTGGTATTCTGGTATTCTGTATTGTAACTTGTAAGTGATTAACTATGTATGCAAAGTCTTTTAGTTAAAGACTTAAAGTTTTTTTTTAACAAAAAGACTTAAAGTTTTTATGTACTTAAAGTTACTGTATTTGTATATGAACTGTAGAACTGACATAAAGTTTGTTTATTGTTTAATTTGTTTTGTAGACATCAGAGATCCCTGTGGCAAGTCAACAACAACCCTCTGCTGGAAGAGGTAAATCCAAACAAGCTCAGCCTGAAGTAGTTGATAAGTTACCAAGGAAAAGGGCTTGTACCTCCTATAGGATAATGAGACAAGGAGTTTGAGGAGTAAAAGACTCTATTTCATTTATGTTTGTATTGAGTATATATAGACAAGGTGTTTACAAGGAGATTACAATCAGATTACAAATCATAACAATAATTCCAAATTCAAAAGTGCTTTGAATTGGTCAAGAGAGAGGGATAAAACGTTATCCCTCTATACGCCCCCTCAAGATAGAGTCTCCAGGCAAGACTCCTATCTTGGAAATTAGGTGAAGAAACTTGGACTTTGGAAGAGGTTTGGTGAGTAAGTCAGCCAATTGATCATGAGTAGGAACATGGCGAACTGTAAGCTGCCCAGTATTGACTTTATCTCGAACAAAATGGAAGTCAATCGATATATATTTCATCTTGGAATGCAACGCAGGATTCATAGAGACATATGTTGCTCCAACATTGTCACATAAGATGAGAGGAACCCTGTTTTGTTGAGACATGTAATTCGAGCAAGATGTTTTGCAGCCAACTCAATTTCTGCTGCAGCATTGGCGATGGCTCTATATTCGGCTTCGGTTGAAGATCTAGCGACTGATTTTTGCTTTGAACATTTCCAGGATACAAGATTGCCAGCAAAGTAAATGAGGTAGGAGGAAACTGACTTTCGGTCCCCTTTGTCACCGGCCCAGTCAGCATCTGTATATGCAAGTATAGAAGGGGAGGTATGTGGAGTAGACTTTAGAAGCAAACCATGAGAAGCAGTACCTTTTAAATATCTCAATATCCGTTTCGCAGCTTGCCAATGATTTGAAGTTGGCTTGTGCATAAACTGGGCTAACTTGTTGACTGCGAATGATATATCAGGCCTTGTCATAGCCAGATATTCGTAAGGCACCAATTACGCTTCTATACTCTGTTGGATCAGACAGTGATTCACTATCATCAATGGTGAGAGGAGTAGTTGAAGCCATTGGAGTAGTTACTGCCTTAGAATCAAGCATGTTGGTTCTCTGAAGTAAATCCACAATATACTTTCGTTGACAAAGAAAGAGGCCATCTTTAGCAAAAACTGTTTCAATGCCAAGGAAATAGTGCAGAGGCAATAATTCCTTCAACGAGAATCGAGCAGATAGGGCATCAACAAACTTATGAACAAACTGTAAATCACTTCCTGTTAAAATAATATCGTCTACATAGACTAAAAAGTAGACTGTAACGCCATCCTTATGATAGAGAAAAAGAGATGCTGATTTAGACTGCAAGAAACCATAATCAATCAAAAAGGAGCTTAAAGCAGTGTACCAGGCTCGTGGAGCTTGTTTCAATCCATAGAGAGCCTTCTTCAATTTGCAGACATGAGTAGGATTAGAGGAATCCACAAATCCTGGAGGTTGCTTCATAAAAACATCTTCATCAATAGTACCATGCAAAAATGAGTTATTCACATCCAATTGAAAAAGTTTCCAACTTTGCTGCAGAGCAATTGTTAAGACAAGTCTAATGGTGGTGGGTTTTACCACTGGACTAAAGGTTTCGGTATAGTCCACGCCAGGTCTTTGATTGAACCCTTTGGCCACCAATCGAGCCTTGTAACGGGAGACACTACCATCCGGGTTTCTTTTGATGCGAAACACCCATTTGCACCCCACTAAATTCTGTGCATCCGATTTGGGAACCAATTGCCAAGTACCATTTCGAAGAAGAGCATTAATTTCCTCAGACATAACAGCACTCCACTTTACATCTTTTAGTGCTTGAGACACACAAGTAGGCTCAATAGATGAGGAACATGGATATTTAGTGGCAATAAGGATTGTCTTAGGCTTGTAGATATTGTTTTTGGCCCTTGTTTGCATAGAGTGTGTGTTCCCAGTAGGTCTATGCACTGAAGCTTGGCCTTGCGATGCATCTGTAACTTGCAAGGATTGTGAAGACATAGAAGAAGAGGGTAATTGAGCTTGTATAGGAGCAGCCAGTGGGGCTGCTGTAGAAGAAGGGAGTGGGAGAATTACCTCGGATGGCATTGAGGTCGACGGAGCCTCAGAGACAGGAGCAGTAGTTGATGAAGGCTGCTGCAGTGATGATAACTCCAATGAGGAAGTAGGCGATGGAAATTTCTAGAAGATGAATAAGATGAGGATAAGAAGAAATAGAATTTGAGTTGTCATCGGCTATTGTACCTGCAGAAGAAGTGATTGAGTCATATGGAAACTCATGTTCGTTAAAGAACAACATGCCTTGAAGTATAAACTTTATTTGAAAGTGGCTTAAGACATTTGTAAGCACTCTGATGGTCACTATAGCCTATGAAGATACAAGGCTTGGATCTGGGTTCAAGCTTATGTTTAGTATAGGGCCGAAGCCAAGGAAACCACAAGCTGCCAAATGTTCTTAACTTTGAGTAATTGGGGTCTTTCTGAAAGAGAATTTGAAAAGGAGATTTTCCATCAAGTATTGGAGTCGGCATGCGATTGATGAGGTAAGTAGCAGTTTTAAAAGCAAAACTCCAAAGAGTAGAAGGCAATTTGGCTTGAGAGAGCAAGGCTAAGCCCGTTTCAACGACATGGCGATGTCGTCTTTCAGACATGCCGTTGTGCTCAGGCGTATGTGGAGGGGTTTGAAGATGAGAAATGCCATGTGTTGCAAAAAATTGTTTTAATTTCTCATACTCTCCTCCTCCATCAGAGTAAATCGATAAAATAGGAGTCTGAAAGAATTTCTCAACAAGTGCTTTGAATTTTGGGAATAAGATGAAAAGATCATATTTTCGCTTGATGGGATAAAACCATACATATTTTGAAAAATGATCAACGAAAATTACATAATAATTGTAGCCATCAACAGACATTGCAGGTGCTGCGCCCCAAACATCAGAGTATATGAGTTCAAGCGGCCTAGAGCTAGTTAAAGTTGAGTTTGCAAAGGGTTGCTTATGACTCTTGCTACACTAACAGGCATTACATAATGAAAATTCTGCTTTAGAAGAGGATAAAGAAAATTTATTCAGAATAGATTGCAATATGGAATGGGAAGGATGTCTAGTCGATTGTGCCAATCAACAAGAGAGGCACGAACTGAAGAAAAGGCAAATGGTGACTTCAAAAGGGTGGAGGCTGGAAGCTGGTAGACATCATCAATGAGCAATCCCCTCGTCAACGCCTTCTTTGTCTGCACATCCTTAACAAGAAAGAAATTATCATGAAATTCGACAAAGACATTATTTGCTTTGCAGAATTTTGAAAATCTTGTTTCATAGTTGGAACACAGAGAACATCTTTTAGCTTATATGACTTGTCATGACAGTGTAAGTCAATAATCCCAGAATGAGTAATAGAAAGACCTGAGCCATTACCAACAATCACTTCATCAGTGCCTTCATAATCCGAAACAATTGACAGATTTTTGAGATTGGAGGTGATGTGATGAGAGGCGCCTGTGTCCATACACCAGGACTTGTCACCAGAAGCTGCGCTAGCATAGTTAGCGGTTGGTGAGGAGATAGGCGAGGCAGTGAAGAACCGCTTCCCTTGGCGACAAGCTTTGGCAAGGTGACCTACTTTGTCACAGATTTAACACACCGGTCGAGAGTTGCTGCGCTGATCATTATACCCTCTGCCATTATGGAAGGAACGCCCCCTAGAGTGATAGTTTCTAGAGAAGTGATTAGTGGCAGATTTCCTGGTATAATGAGCAGTTGGTATACTTACATCATTTAAGGAAGCTTCATGTTTCAATTGAAGTTCAAAGGCAGCAACTTTGTCATGGAGCTCTTCAAAAGAAATGGGATTCTCTCGAGCACGGGATGGCAGTGGTTAATTCACGATACTCGGAGCCAAGTCCTCGGAGAATGTGGAGGACCAAATCATCGTCATCAACCGGCGATCCAGCAAGCCTACATTCATCAGCAATATGTTTCATTGTGTGAAGATATTTACTTACAGGCTTGTTGTCACGTTGAGTGGAAGAAAGCTTGTCTTTGAGATCCATAATACGAGATCTAGTCTTGTTTGCATACATCTTGATCAGTTTTTCCCAAGCCTCCATGGAGGTGGTTGAGGCAGCAATAAATGGCAGAATATTTTCAGAAGTAGTTGCGAAAATCGCAAGTAGGATGAGCTTGTCTTGGCGCATCCAAAAGGAATACGCCGGATTAGGGACCTTTTGTCCCTCTTTCTCAATTTCAGAAGCCGGAGTCGGTAATGAACCATCGACATATCCGACAAGATCATAGCCAAATAAAAGTGCATCAAATTGTGCACGCCACGAAGAGAAATTGGTGGCAGTGAGTTTAACTGGCAACTGAGCGGTTGCATTCACAGCGATAGGCTGAGCGGAAGAAGTGGTGGAAACAGCCATGGTTAATTTGGATCGAGGGTTGTTTAAAACAAGAGGAATCTGATACCATATAGGATAATGAGACAAGGAGTTTGAGGAGTAAAAGACTCTATTTCATTTATGTTTGTATTGAGTATATATAGACAAGGTGTTTACAAGGAGATTACAATCAGATTACAAATCATAACAATAATTCCAAATTCAAAAGTGCTTTGAATTGGTCAAGAGAGAGGGATAAAACGTTATCCCTCTATACCTCCAGTGTTTGGGAACATGCAACTAAGTTTGATTTAAATGGGTATCCGTGTGCTAGATGTAATTACTGTGGAGCAACTTATAAAGCCCACCCTAAGAAAAATGGGACAACTTCATTAAGGAATCATATAGAGTCATGTGCCAAAAACCCTCTAAGTGATAGCTGCTAAAGAGATAAATCACAAACTATGCTTAGTAATGATGAAAGAAATGGTGTAGTAGTATTTAGAATCCGAGCCTCTTTTTGTTAGTAGTTAGTACTTAGTATAGGGAGATGGCTTAATGTTTAAAGCCTTTAAACATTTTATGTAATGACTAATGACTATATGCTCTGATTGAATGCTGATTTAAACAATTATTTTCAAGTCAGGCCCTAAACCGATTAAAACCGCCTAACCGACCGAAACCGACATTGTCGGTTTTCATCGGTTACTCATACCAGTCGGTCGGTTTTTGGTTCCAAATTTAGACTAATCGGTAATTGTCGGTATTGCATTTCTGGGAACCGAAACCGACCGATGCTCAGCCCTGCTCACTACGTGAGTGGTTTATGACAATTTTTTTTAATAGGTAGTTTTTTTAAAATGATATAAATAAATTTAAATATTATATTTATGCTCTAATAGGTAGTTTTTATTTTATTTTGAATTTTTTAAAAACTGAGTTTGTCTCCGAGTCAACTCGTGAGACAAACTTAGGTTTTGCCTTTATAATTAGTATAGATATTAGATGAATTATATTTTCATATTTTTTTAAAATTATTTCATTAATATAATTTTAATATATATGTTATATAACAAATTATTATATTTATTAGTATGACCTATACTTATTATTTTTTTATACTATATATATATAATTTCAGTTTTTTAACAAAACAAAGTCTTTTAGATGGCGGTTGAGTCTCCATTCGGTTTTCGTTGGTAATTTGAATGAAAATTTCGAGGAAGGATTTGTGGTGTTGTTTCAATAACTATACATACTTCTTTCAGATTTGCTTTTGTTAGATATCAATACGAGGACGAGATAAAAAAAAAAAACTGTTTTGATGGGGAATAAGAGAAGCATTGATGGGAGATTGCTAATGGTACGAAAAGCAACAATGAGGACAGTAGATAGGTACCAACCACAGAGGTATGCCAAAGATACCGTTCAGTCTCAATACGGTAAGGTTCGCTTCTAGGACTGCCAGAAGACCAAGTAATGCTGCAAGAGTCAGTACTTCTAGCAGAAGTCGAGAGTGGAGGAGATTAGTTGATGACAGGATTTGTTTTTTGGGACGTATTACCAGGCCTCGTTTTGTGTCCAGATATTCTAGGAGAGGCGTCTCTTGGCGGCGGAGTCCAAAACTCAATAATATTGCGGAAGCTGATAAGCAATCCAAGTCTGCAAAGAAGGTTGATCAAGGTAGCGGGGACAAAGTTGTTGTACTAGAGATTCAAAAGGACGATGTAGTTGGGGGTAAAAACTGCACAGAGCTTCCTATCAATTTTAAACCTCCATCACCACACTTGACAATTAATGATGACTTAGGCAACTCAGATCAGTCTCATTAAGTGGATGTTGATTTGGAGGGTCCTATGGAGAGCCATGTATATTGCGATGAGGTGGAACTTGAGTCCTTTATTCTTGCCGATCATCGTAGCTAGGTTGAGAGAAGCGTTGTGGTTCTTGTTAAAGAAGAAGCCGATGTTAATAAGGTTGCTACGTTTATCTTGGCAGGGGACCTCAAGGTGGAGGTTAGAGAATTAAGCAATATCATGTTGCTCTTTACTCTTGAAAATAAAGATCAAATTGACGATTGTATCAGAACGGTGAAAGATAATTGTACTAATTTTATTACTGATACTTTTGATGGGAGAGGAATCTGGGCCCTGTCTGTTTCAGCAAGGCCCACCGAGTAGCCCATATACATGTCAGACACCAACCTAAACCCAAAAGCCTAGGCTAATGGTATCTTGGGTCCTTCATGTATATGAACTACTCTAACAACCCATCTCTTCATGATGTGGGATGTTCCCTCACATGTGAATCCTTAACAACCTCCCCCGATTCACTTGTGAGTCCTCATCTCTCCCCTGTACGGCCCAACCTGTCAAGTCTTAAGCCAATTGTCGGCCATCCAAGATTTAACATGTGGAGTGTAAGTCCCAACACTCCACAATTGCACACCCCTGGCGGATGGGCACACCAGGTTCACTGTGCTCACGGGCCATACTGATTGAGTCTAACCGAGCTCTGATACCACTTGATGGGAGAGGAACCCGGGCCCTGTCTGTTTCAGCAATGCCCACCGAGTAGCCCATATACATGTCAGACACCAACCTGAACCCAAAAGCCTAGACTAATGGTTTCTTGGGTCCTTCATGTATATAAGCTACTCTAACAACCCATCTCTTCGTGATGTGGGATTTTTCCTCACATGTGAATCCTTAACAATCTAAAGGAAGCCAATGATCTGATGGGAGAGGAACCCGGGCCCTGTCTGTTTCAGCAAGGCCCACCGAGTAGCCCATATACATGTCAGACGCCAACCTGAACCCAAAAGCCTAGACTAATGGTTTCTTGGGTCCTTCATGTATATAAGCTACTCTAACAACCCATCTTTTCATGATGTGGGATGTTCCCTCACATGTGAATCGTTAACAACTTTTCCATGGGAACCAACTGGATTTCAGAGACAATTCCTGGTGTGGGTTCAATTAAATGAGGTGCGGCTGAAACTTTTGGCATGTTAATTTCCTTTCGGCTCTTGGCGATAATTCATTCGATTGGATGATTCTACAAGGGATAAATCATCTTTGATAACAACTAGGATGCAGATTTTAGTTTCTAGTTATCCCAACATCATAAAGATGGTGAATGGATACTATTTCGGCATTGAATGTAAAATTTGGGTCTCCACGGAGAAGGTAACCGTCGTTGAATTGACGTGGCCAAATGTAAGCCCGCTGCTTCCATCCCAAATGTCAGACGATTTGCAATTAATTACCACCGACAATATGACACTTGCCTGCTCCAAAGAATTTAATGGAATGTCTCATGAAGGGAACCTTCTCTCGAGGGAGTATCTTGGAAGTGGAGGAGATTACCGTGAGAATCTCACCAAAACTTTGGAAATAGAGATTATGGGTGGCAATTTGAATTCTAGTGGCAGAGAATGTGTCAGTGAGAGGACTAATTTTGATACTGCTATTGATTGTAATGACGTGGAAATGGTGGCTGATTCTTTGGAGGAGCAAAATGATTCTTTGGAGCCAAGAAAAAGATTTTGATTCCGGAACTAAACCGAAACATTCTTAAAATAGGTTCCGATTTAGGTTGTACTGTTTTGGGATAAGAATCGGAACCGACAGTACTGGTTTTGCTTTTTATAATATATAATTTTTAATATTATTCTAAAATATTACATGAACTATATTTTCATATATATTTTTAAATTATTTCATTGATATAATCTTAACATATATGTTATATAACAAATTATTATATTTATATTTATAGTACTATACTTATTATTTTCTTCTACAAGAAAAGTTCGTTTAGCAATGCGAAAAGTCGTTGCGAAAAGCCAATTTGTCGTGACTTTTTGTCGTTGGTAATTGGTTTTTGTTGTCATTGCTTGATAATTTGATTCAAGGGTCTTGGCAATTTTATCTTGAATTGATAATTTTATTCAAGGGTCTTGGCGACTTGATCTTTTATTCAAGACTTGGGCAAGAGTTTTCATGATTTTTTTTCCTACCCTATTCGACTGAATCGACACCTGACCAGGTTTTGTACTATTCTTGGAGAAAACTTGTTCGGAAATCCTTTCACACAAAATGACCATTTTGTTCCTAAATTTTTAGCAAAATTTACTCCACTTGCTTATTTTCCTCACTGTCGTTCTCGACCCTAAATTACCCTTTGTCCCACTCTAAATTACGTTATTGAAATTATTTTATCATGAAAATGGTATGGAGCATAATACCCAAATCAATATTCTCCATACCCGAAACATTGCTCATCATCCCCAAATAACTATACCATCCATTCCCAATTGGTTTCGCGAAATATAAATAAATCATGTAACTTAAAATTCACTTTAAACATGATTTAATCCAGTTTTTTATCCTAATTAATTTAATAAACCCATTTATATAAATTTTGTGTCATCTGATAATTAAAAAAATATGCAAAATTGATAATCTAGAAGGGTTAAAGAAAAAAAAGCAGTAATACAAAAAAAGTGTAATATCCAATAGTTGGAGTAAAAAAGTATAAAATCTTATTATAGGGACTATCAAATACAAACTCATCCCAACAAGTTTTTAAACCGGTTAAACATGTTGGAGTTTTTAATATCCAACGGTTGGAAGAAATCGTATGCATCTAAGAGACAATGTTAGCAAGTGCACCATAACAAGTGCATGGAAGAAGACACCAAAAAAAGTATATACTAATGTATAACTACTACTTTAGTTATAAATAGTCATTATGAAGTGGTTATAAATAAAATAAAATTTAACAAATGCTTATTTTGTTGTTTCAAAAATAAAATTGTTCTCGTAACGATTATTATCGTTGTGCAATATCTTATAGAAGAATTAATTACATAGCAACTTAATAAAGTGGTTGTGAAAAGAATAAGATTTCGCAACAATATATTCTTACTGTTTCGAAAATAAAATTGTTTTTGTAACGAATTTTTTTGTTGTTGTGTAATATCTCAATAAAATCATTTACACAACAAATTAATAAAGTGGTTGTGAAAAGATTAAGTTTTTGCAACAACTTATTTATATCGTTTCGAAATTAAAATTGTTTTTATAACGACTATTTTTTTCGTTGCGTAAGGTGCTAAGAAAATTAATTGCGCAACGACAAATTGTTACAAATAGATTATGATTTCGCAACAACTTAAGAATTTGTTGTTACGAATATTGTAAATATTGGCAACAACTAAAAAAGTGTTGTGTAAAATATCATCTGTTAGGGGCCAAAATGGGGATAGCCTCGAGCCCAAAGAATACCCACACATTGTTTAGGGTCAAAATCGGGAAGGCCCAAGCCCATACAAATCTCCTCCCAAACACTCACAAAATTGGTACCAATTAACATATCTCTTAATAGCCCAAAACACATTAAACAAATGGGCTACTTCTTACCCAAATATCAAAAGCCTATTTTTCTTGCCCAATAGCCAAAGTCCCAAAACACATATAACACAAGGCCAATATTCTTTCAAAGGTGATAAAACCCAAAGCACATATAACACATGGGTCACCTCCTTTGCATGGCAAAGGTCTATAACACATATAGCACATTGGGCCTTGCCACCCTATTGTTTCTCTTACATAGCAAGGGTCCATAGCACATGTAACACGTTGGCCCTTGCTACTTTATTATTTCTTTCATAAAGCTAATGCCCAAAAGCACATACATAATATGTTGGGTCTTGCTACTTCACCAACTATCCAAGTGGCGTAAAGATAAGGAGCACAAATAACAAAAGTCTTAGCCTCCTGCCGCAACATTACAAAAGCTTACTACTGCGAAAAGGATTATCAGGGAAGTGTTTCATTTAATTCAAATTTCCCTTATATTTATCCTTTAATGGCAGGAGTTAGTGTTAATTAATCACAATCACAGGATGATCGTTGTCGTCAAACAATCATAAAATAAAAACCTAACAAACTTTCTCTAAAAGGTCGATAGGGCAAGTCAGGGTCGATCCTACAGAGAAGAAACAATCTGAATTAACTGTCTCAAAACAACTAAGAAAAAAAATAGATTAAAAGCAACGGATTATAAAGAAAGCAATTGAGTTGTCACAGAAACAATTGACTTGAAAAAATAAAATAAAGGCAATACTTCCCCACTTATCCCCACTTAAGCATAAATTAATTATAAACACCATGGATCATAGATCAAAACATATCAATTATTAAGCACCATAAACATGTCTTTGGCAAGGAATCAGAATACTAGTTATTCTTCTTCATCCCAATCTATAATCAATTGTAAATCCAATTAGTACTAGTTATTCCTAATTAAACCACTTTTATCAATTACCAAAATTAGCTACTAGTTATTCACCAATTTAAGCTATCAAATAAAGCATTAAGATCAATAGATAAACCAAACATAAGTTAATGATTACTAGTTATTCATCACAGCTTAAGATCAATTCATAACCCAATTTAATACTTCAATTACTAGTTATTCATTGAATATATCAAGTCTTGCTACTAACAATTAGATTCAATTACTAGCTATTTACCAAATCTAATCTAGCAAAGATCTAATTAATTAACTTAATTAGGCATGCACTCCTAGCAAGTAATTAATCAAAATCTAGACAACAAATCCAGGGTTAAGCATGAAAACTTGTTTATCAAAGAGATTAATTCATCAAATCAAATCCAGCTAATCATACATACACAAACAAGTTGATATTTGCATGATAGGTTATCATCAATTCATCAATCAATTTATATAAAATTAAAGCACAAGATCTCACCATAAGTGTAAAATGATTAATTCATAACTCAAGGGTTCAAAGGGGAAAAGTATTAAAGAAAACTACTCACTCATGATTGAAGCAATCATGAGAGACATACTACAAACTTGAAGATGTCGACAAGGGTATAGAACCCTAGAGAAGTCGACGGCCTAAGGGAATTCTTTCCCTCTTCAGGTTTCACAATTGTCTGTTATGAGAGTTCTTCAAATCCTAAGATAATCTTACATATTTATAGGCAAATCTAAGACACATCCTACCCTCATGATAAACAATACCAACCCTTAGATGAGGCGGCAACAAGGGTAAGATAGACATCTACAATCTAGTCCTAATTCAACTAGGAATTACATGAACTTTGTAATGAGCTTTGATTGGTTGAAGTAGATCATCATTAATTAGCATCTTCAATAACCAATTAGAGTGCTCCACATCATCAACTATGGCTGTAAATTCCGTCCAAGCAAAGTCCAAGTCGGTTCAAGCAATCCTCAAATAGTTTGGATAGTTGGTCAAATCTATCCAGAAATCTTCAAGGGCAAAATCGACATTTTTCCCAACAGAATTAGCTCTCGAGGTCAAAAGCAAAGTTGTAGATCTTAAAGTTAATTTTCCAACGTTATATCATATGCATTTTTCTGAGTTCTGGATCAAAAGATATGATTTTTCTACCGAAACTGCACCTATGAATCCTTCTTTGACTAGGATTTGGAATTTCTCCAATCATCAATTATTTACTGCATCATAATTGCTGATTGGACTTGAAACTCTTCTTTGGGATTTAAGATATGCGAATTGGGCCTAGACAAATCAAATTTGGATCTTAATGATTCAAGCTTCCTTCAGGGCTAAATGGGCTCAATGGGCTAAAAATGGCCAAAATCAGTAATTTCTCCAATTTGATCCAAAATTACTCCAAATCTTCATAATCTTAAATAATGGCTCTAAATGGTCCTGAAAACACAAATATGAGAAATATGAGGTGAAATAGATACTTGTGACTACCAAAACAAGGCAAAATCATATATATAATAAGCACTAAATTTGGTCTTATCACAGGTCACAACACACAAACGTGGATCAAGCCCACAACGGGAAAACACATGGAAGCATGGAGTGGCTGCAAAAGAAAGAGGAATCTGCTCAGGCGCCATTTTTGGAGGGGACAGTCATGCTTGGAAGCTGTTCCTAAGAACAAAATGGCCATTGAGTTACAGAGAAAAGAATCAAAACAGAGCAATTTCACTTTGAAGGAATCCTAACGTTCTCTGATGAGGAAAACAACCCTTCGAAAGCGATGCTTGCTCACAAAAAGAGAGATCGATTCAATATATGGAAAATAGCCATTGTTAGCACACTCAAAGGAGAAAGTCTTCTCTGCCAAGATCAAAGATGCCTTTACAAATGGAATTGATTCCCTGCAACAAGAATCATGGCTGATGTTATCAAAGATGTCGATTCCCCTGGGTTGATTCCAGTAGCAGGAATCACGGAAGGACCCACAGTCAAAGAAATAAACTAGGCACAATAATGACTATAAAATGGTGTTTCCAGTTTTGATGAAGAAAAAAAAAGAAGGGGACAGACTCTCGCTTCTCACACACACTCCTCTCTCTTTGGTGGAGCTCAATTTTGGTTTTCTCTTCCACATTTTCTTTCTCCAACAACACAAAAGAAGAGAGAGAAGAACCATTCTTCATCTTTGTACAACAACACAAAAGAAGAGAGATAAGCTCTACAAAAAAAAGTTCTAGCACAAGATCTGAGCAACCCAAAGCAAGATCTCCCAAAATCGCTACCATTTTGGGTTTTCCATCTTCATCTTCGAAAGCTCTGTATCATTTTGATTTATCCTTTTCTCACATTGTATTCCTCTTTCTTTCTTCCAATCACACCTCCCATGTTATTTCCCACAAATTTGAGAAAGCAATAAAAGTCTTTGATTCATTTATAGTGGGTATTATAATTACAAAGCTATTTTTCCATATTTCTCATCCTTCTCAATTTCTCTTGTCGACAATAAAAGTTATTTTCCCTGCTGTAAGTCTCATCCAATCACCGCAGGATTTCCTCATTTCTTCTTGCCGCCATCTTCAGAAACCTTGGGGCCAGCTAGGATCCACCCCTTGAGCTGGGCCAGGCCTACCTTTTGCACAAAAAGACTCCCACATTTTATGGTGACTCCACTGGGGACAAGAGTTATTTTCCCTACTGCAAATCTCATCCAATCACCGCGGGATTTCCTCATTCTTTCTTGCCGCCATCTTCATAAACCCACTTCTTCTTCTGGGGAAGTTGGGGTCGGCTAAGATCCACCCCTTAAGCCGGGTCAGGCCTACCTTTCGCACAAAAAGGCTCTCACACCATCAAAATCACTTAGGCAGTGTTTTTATAAAGTTGTTACGAATAGTTTATGATTTCGCAGCAACTTAGAAGTTGTTGTTAGTAAACATTGGCAAAAATTAAAAAAGTGTTGTGCAAAATACCATCAAAATCACTTAGGCAACATTTTTATAAAGTTGTTACGAGTAGTTTATGATTTCACAACAACTTAAGAATTTGTTGTTACGAATATTGTAAACATTGGCAACAATTAAAAAAGTGTTTTGTAAAATACCATCAAAATCACTTAGGCAACATTTTTATAAAGTTGTTATATGAATAGTTTATGATTTAGCAGCGATTTTGTTTTTGTTGTTACGAAAATTGTAAACATTGACAATGACTAAAAAATTGTTGTGTAAAATACCATCAAAATCACTTAGGCAACAACTTTATAAAATTGTTACGAATAAATTATAATTTCGCAACGACTTTGTTTTTGTTGTTACGAAAACTGTAAGCATTGGCAACAATTAAAAAAGTTGTTGGATAAAATACCATCAAATCACTAAGGCAACGACTTTTTATTGTTGTAAAAAAATATTTCACAATGGATTTTTTTCGTTGCGAGTGTTGTTGCTAAAAGTCACTTTTCTTGTAGTTTTTATTTATATATAATAATTATACTTTTCTTGGAGTCAAGGTTTTTGAAACCGAACCGGTCATAGAACCGATGAGGGTTTCGATCGACGGTCTGACCTGTTCAACCGTCGGTTCGGTCTGATAAGGACACTTTATGTCAAACAAAGAATTTCATATATAATAAATATTAATTGTTGCATAATAATAAAATGAAAAACTTTCTAGTAGAGTGGTTAAGTAGTTTATAACTTTTTTACTATGTTGTGGGTTCAAATCTCACTAACAACAAATTTTCTTCAAATTTAAAATTTTAAATCTAGTCAACATATCTATAACCGGTCAAACCCGGTCTGATCTTTCGATCCAACAGACTATTGAACCGATCAACACCAGGTATTGACTTAGTTAACTGACCGGAAATTAACACAGCTGTCCGGACTGAATAGGCCTTTGGTACCCGGTTTAATCGGTCGGATCGGCCGATCTGATTTCAAAAACCATGCTTGGAGTATAATTTTCGTACCTTAACAAATTAAATATTGTTGGATAGATTAGTATTTATATATAACTAATTTGAAAAAAAGACATAATTGTTTATCCATAAATTTATAACTTTAGTACTCCCTCCGTCCCATATTATTTGTCCCTTTTGGGTCAAACCAATCATACATTTGACCTTTAATTACAAAAAATATATATACAATCAAATTTTCAAAAAATATGTTTTGAAAAGTTTAAGACTTAACTTAATCAAAACATAATTTTTTAAAATTTATTTTTATATAAATTTTTTATAATTAAAGGTCAAAGTTAGGAACATTTGACCCAAAAGGGACATATAATATGAGACCGAGGGAGTATTTAATTTTTTTATTTTATTGACATTTTCCATTGTAATCTCAGGAGTAATTTGTGAGGCAAATTCAGCGGTACTAAGACCAAATTATTTATCAATTTTTAGGGCGTCGTTCTTAGGGCGTTGTTCCTTAGCCACCGGCGGCTAACACTTACTAAGACCAAATTATTTATCAATTTTTAATTTCTTGTCAATTAATATGTACATCATCATCAATTATATTAACTTTTAAGGTTGATTGTTAAAATGAAGAAGAAATACCATTAAATTATATCGTTAATGCATGTGGCAACAATAAAGTTGCATAGGGTAGTATTTTTATATAACTAATCTGAAAATAAAGGCATATATATTTACCTTAAATTTATATCGTTAGTAATGCCAAAAAAAAAATTATTATATCTTTAGTATTTAATATTTTTATCTTATTGACATTTCCAATTTAATTTAGTCGCATCTTCTATCAATGGCTCTACTCACTCTAAGCAACCATCTTTCCACTCTAAGTTCGTTCCCAATGTAAATATGGCCCTTCTTTGTTTCTCCTCAAAATGATACTTGATGAAAGCGAACTTGCACTCTCTGCCATATCATTTTTGTGGGATAAACACATCAACCAACCACCACATGCACCGTAAGCGTTGAAAATTCTCCAAATGTCCCTTCTTGTTAATATTCTGCTTAAGTTGTCCACGTAAACTGAATAAAGAGATCGACTCTTTGTGTAAACCACGGCTCTGTTCCTTGCTCTCTTTTTCCAGCATCCCAGCCTCTAAATGATTGATTTATTTTCTAACCTTGATGATTTCTCATCTATATAGCTAATCTGCTAAATCTTAGACACATTGCATATGTAGCGACTTAGCATAATCGAGACAGGATGTAACATAATAATAATAATAATAATAATAATAATAATAATAATAATAATAATAATATATAATAATATTATAAATTATAAATAAATAATAATAATAAGAGGCCGCCAAAGCTTTCTTTTTGACAATTCAAGATATATAGACTAATGAAAGCGTATACCATGCATTCAGCGACAATTAAACAAGAAAATAAAAGGAAAGAATACAAATATAATCTTACAATAGTCAACTTTGTTCGGTTTTGAATTTACAATTGTTGGGAATTTGATTGCCGGTAGAAATTGGTGGGAACGTGGAACAACGAGAATTGCTTTCCTTTTCTAGTTTTTCTTGGCAGGAAGTTTAAAATTGATTGCCTTATTTTTTCTTAAACTTTAGAAGGGCAAGACAGGTAAAATAAATAAAATTGATAACACCAATGGAGGAATATGCTAAGCCTTACACTAACCTTGAGAAATTTATGCATCATTACACTTATGAGGTCAATTTAACCTATGATTACACTTAATGGTAATTCTTCCATTTTAATATATAAAATATAATTTTTTATATTACGAACAAATTTTCTGGAAAAAAAAGAAAAAGAAAAAAAAATGACTATTATAACAAATTTAATTAAAAGATCCAATCTACTTTTAGGATCGAAATAATTACATCATTTTTTCAATTTAACTCCTAGCAAAATTACTAACATGATAATATTTAGTCCTAATTTAATAATAATATCTTACTACTATTCTAATAATTTTTAATTATTTTACTTAATTAATAGATAATTTTATTTACTTGAATTTTATATATATATATATAATACCTTCGTCCCATTTTTATTGTCCCCATTGACTTTCACAAATTTTAAGAAAATTGATTGAATTTTATAGATTTTCATTTATTACCCTTTATGTTTGTAAATGTTTGTTGGATTTTGTGTAGTGATGTGATAGAAAGTAAGGATATATTTGAGAGTTTAAATATATTTATTGTTTATTTATAGTAAGTGACAAATAATTTGGGACATTCAAAAAAGGAAAAGAGGACAATAAAAATGGGACCGAGTAATAATAATAATAATAATAATAATAATAATAATAATAATAATAATAATAATAATAATAATAATAATAATCTGCGTTGCAAAATACCGGGATATATATATATAATATTATATAATTTTCATCCCCTAGCAAATTTAATAAAGACCCAATCAAGTTTTTAGATTTACAAGAATTAAAGATAATTTTAATCTTCCTTCCTATCCTATGTGTTTTATAATATGTCTATTTCTAAGTCCAGATTCAGTAAGTCTTGCTATGTGTAAACCCAAATCTAAATTGAAAAATAAATTATTATGGTATTTATTAATATATATTAACATGATTCTAATATTAAAAAAAAGAATTGTCTCCAGCGCAAGGATAAAATTAACGCACTTGTTATTTTATTATATTATTATTAATTAATAGATACAAGTACCTAATCTCAAAGGACGTCTATGACTATTTCAAAAAAAAAGGACGTCTATGACTATATATAGGAGTTAAAACTTAGAAGTATGGGCAGCTAGGTTAACATAAGTTGGACACCACCAAAGGCAAGGAGAGAAAGATTCCATAAATAATGGAATTAGAAATGTTGTTGGGTTTGAAGATTCTTGGTGTAGTGTTAGGAACATATGTTTTGGTGTTTGGTTTTGTTAAGAAAATAAATGAATGGCTTTATGTTAACAGCTTGGGAGATGAGAAGAAACATTCCCTCCCTCCAGGTGATATGGGATGGCCTGTTTTTGGTAACATGATATCCTTTCTGAGAGCTTTCAGTTCCAAAGACCCTGACTCTTTCATTCGCAACTTGGGTCAAAGGTCTTAATTAATTCATCTTTCCAGCTCTTCCCTTTTATATTAAAGTTCATTAATGATCTCTTCACCTATTGGCAATTGGTTTGGTTTTAGCTTGTTCTTGATATTGATTTTTGCTTTGGTTTGACTTTGAGATTCATTGATTACTGCAGGCATGCCCAAACTGGTATCTACAAAACCCACTTATTCGGAAGTCCAGCAATCATAGTTTCAATTCCCGAAACCTGTAGGAAAGTGTTGACAGATGATGAAAGAATTGGTCTTGGTTACCCAAAATCGACGAGGGAATTATCTGGGCAATGGCTTCACCTTATGGGCAATTCAGAACACAAGCATGTGCGCAGAATAATGAAACCTCCAATCAATGGCCATGAGGAACTGGCCATGTATATTGAATACATCGAGGAAGGCGTAATTAATGCATTGGATGAATGGTCCAGCATGAATGAGCCTGTCGAGTTCTTCAACAAGATGAAGGAGGTTACTTTAAAGGTTATTACAAACATCTTCTTTGGCCCAACTATTGATAAAACCGTAATGGATTTAATGGCGAAAAATTATGCTGACATAATGAAAGGGTTGAACTCTGCCGCCATTAATCTTCCTGGCTTTGTTTTCTACAAAGCTTTGAAGGTAATGAATAATCTTTTCTTTCCTTTTCTTTCTTTCTTTCTTCACACAAAACAACAAGGCTTAATTTTTAGCATGCATGATCTCAAGCCATTAAGTAAATAAATAGACAGCAAATGGTCGAGATTGATGATATATATATATACATATATTCACACACACATATATATCACACATCTAATAATAAAATCTTTTGTTTAAAAAAAAAAAACATGCAAAAATTAGATGGAGTGTAACCAATGACAAATCTTGACATCTAGTTTTTTTTTTTTTTGGCATCAATCTTGACATGTAGTTTAGAGGAAGCCAATTAAAGCCCCAATGGTAAAATATTGCTTTGGATGTTTAATAGTATAAAATTTTCGATATACATATGCATGTATTTATATATATAAGGAAAATCATTTCATCTATTGTTTGTGGGTTTTAACAAATTATAAGAGTTGATATGTGTCTTTTTAGGGTATATAAATGAGGTATAAATGTGTATTTTTTAATCCGCTTGACGCTTTTGAAGTCTAAAAACTTCAATAACAACGTATCAAATAATTATTCTAAACAAAATAGCAAATTTAAATTTTGGGGGGCATATATATAACCATTATCATACGCTAGCTCCTCAGCATAACTTTTGTAAGGGTCAACACAAATAAAAGTTCAAAATGAAAAATATTTAAAATATATTGATCAATACTTACTAGAATTTCATATTTATATGCAAGTATTGAGCTTAATTGCAAAAGATCTCTATATATATCAGGCAAAGAAAGTACTTATTAAGGTCCTCCAAGGTGTCCTGGCTGATAAGAGGAGGGCCAAGATCAGCACTCAATTTAATGATGAGCCAAATCAAAAGAGAGGAGTGATTGATCTACTTATGGAAGCCGAAGATGAAAATGGCCATGAGTTAACGGATGAGAGTATAATTAATTTATTGCTTGTGTTCTTGTTAGCTGGCCATGAAAGCACAGCCCTCACAATCACGTGGGCAATCATCCATATGCATGAGCATCCACAAGTGCTGCACAAGGCTAAGGTTTGGGAATATTGTAGATATACTCTAATTACATTTTTGTTGATTATTAGAGCATGCATGCCATTTCCATTGGCATATATGCTGATGTTTTTCCTCTTACTAAATTTCAGGAAGAGCAACAACAATTATTAAAGAAGAGACCAAGCACACAGAAGGGTTTGAGTATGAAGGATATTAGAGAAATGAATTATATTCAAAAGGTAACATGTTCTTTTCCTTTATAACTTGTTTTATTCCTTACACTTCTTGACAAACATGTAGAAATTAAAGTTTTATTTGTGTGACCAAATGTATATTTTTTTATTTTTTAGATAATTGATGAGACGCTGAGATTGAATACTCATACATTTTGCCTCTTTCGAGAGGCAAAAGCTGATATTAAAATCAATGGTTAGTGATTTCAATTTCCTTTAGTACTTCCCAAGCCAATATATCTTTCTCAATTTTTCTTGTTGAAAGAAGTACCGTCATGGAATTAAAAAAATAATAGTTTTTTTATTTTTAATTTGTATTGTATTAGGTAATTATCTGATACCAAAGGGATGGAAGGTTCTAGTTTGGAATAGGGGTGTTCATATGGACGCGGAAATTCATTCAAATCCAAACAAATTCATCCCTGAAAGATGGGAGGCAAGTTTTAACTTCATTTATCTTATATTATTCTGTGAGTTATTATTTGATACACAATTAGTGTAGTTTTTTGATTCTATAAGCGGGTTCAAAGGTTGACAAGTATTTCATTTCAGAATTAATTAGATTTTAAATATTTCAATCTAGTTCCTAAGGGGACACATGTCACTCTTCTAGACCCGCACACACTAAAGGTGTATTGAATAATTTTCCTTCTCTGACCAAAAAAAAAAAATAATAATTTTCCTTCTTGTAGAGTTATTATTTGATACACCGTCAGTGTAGTTTTTGGATTCCACAAGCGGGTTCAAAGGTTGACAAGTACCCCATTTCAGAAGTAATTAGCTTTTGAATATTTCAATATAGTCCCTAATGGGACACATGATCAAAATTGCCATATATATGGTATCTAAGAGGTTTTTTCTTTTTCAGGGGTACAATGAAATTTCATTATAATCAAAATATTTCATTATATTTTCTTACATATTCATGCAATGCAGAACTATAATCTTAAAGCAGGATCATTCCTTCCCTTTGGAGGAGGAAGTAGGATTTGCCCTGGAGCAGATTTGGCCAAGCTTGAGACCTCCATTTTCCTTCATTATTTTCTCCTTAATTACAAGTAAGTTATTAATTCAAAGTAATTTTCTATTGGCCCAAACGGTTTGTTTTAGCGTAATTATTTGATACACTGACAATGTAAATTTTGGACTCCACAAACGGGGTGAGTGGTTGATACATGTACATTTTAAGAATTAATTTTATTTCTAAAGTACACAACTATTCCCTAAAGGATACATGTCAACCATTTACCCCGCATGTGTAATCTACTAAATTCCACTGATGGTGTATTGAATAATTTTCCTTATTTTTATTTTAATTTTGGTTCCCTTTTTCATATTTTTGCAGGCTTGAACGAATCAATCCTAGAGCCCCCATTACATATTTACCTACTCCACAGCCAGGCGATAAATGCCTTGCAAAAATCATCAAGGTCCAATGATGATCAAATCAACCGCCATACAAAGAATAATCGTCTTGACGATCACGTTTATTTTTTTTTTCTTTTTCTTTTTCTTCTGGCACCAAAAAAGCAAGATGATCATGTTTATCTTGTTTGCCTCAAATAATAATCTCATTCCTTCCCAGTGTTGTAAGGATCTGTCACATGCTCAGAGAAGCCAACTAAGAAGATGATAGATTTGTAAAGGAAGGTGTTGATCTTTTAGTACCTCTTTGTTGATCTTTTAACCAATTTGTTTGGTTTGTGAAGAGGTTTTTTTTCGAGTTGTGCTTGCTGCTATGTTGTTGGTTATTTTGGTTGTTTTGTTTGTGCTGGGTAGGGAGTTGTAATTAACTTGATTGGTATTGTACTTCTGTTTACTCTTTCACCCCTTTCTTATTGAATAAATATATATATGTTTCCTTTCAAAAAAAAAAAACTAAATTAATGATGGTGATGCAAAAATAGTATCTCTACTAATTATAACGAGAATCTGAGTTTGTTTCACGAGTTGACTCGGAGACAAACTCAATTTTTAAAAGACTCAAAATCCTAAAAGTAAAAACTTACTTATTTAAAAGAAAATTACCAATTAAAAGATAAATATGAAATTCAACTTTTATTTATATCAATTAACATAAAAAGCTACCCGTTTTAAAAAGAAAACTACCATAAACTACTTTAATTATTTTATCTTTAAATAAAAACTACTTATTTAAAAAAAAACTACCAATTGAAGGATTAATATGAAAGTTAACTTTTATTTATATCATTTAACAAAAAAACCTACCCATTTGAAAAACAAAACTAGCATAAACTACTTTTTTAATTATTTTATCTTCATACTCACGTAGTGAGTGTCATGGGTCTAGTAATAATAATAACGCCCGGTTTGATATTGCGTTTCAAGATTAAAAAAAAGTAGTTTTTCACCTCAAACGCAATACCAAACCATTCATGGCATGTGTCAAAAGCTAGTTTTGACAGCAAAAGCTAGGTCAACCCAACCCGAAAAGCTATTATTTAGGTGTTTTTGCGTTTCAAAAGTGTTTTTAAACATTAAATGACCAAAAATCACATAAATGATTTTTCTCCCTAGATTATATTCTTTTAAGTCATTTTACTTTTTAACCACATTTTCTCAAAACTATACCAAACACTAGTTACAATTTTTTACCAAGCACTTTTTAAAATCACTTCTCCAAATCGAACTTTTCCAAAATGCAACCACAATACCAAACTAAGCTAAGAATATAAGAGGGGGGGGGGGGGGTTTGGTTGGCGGGATCTTGGATCCCCAATGGGAGCGTGATACCCGGGAATGTGATATTGTTGGATATATGGCATTCTGTTTATACCTCAATTTACACTTGAGGGTAAATATGTCTTTGAACTTGTGCAATTAAGATGTGTGGGTATGATTTCATCTAAAAACCTAAGAATATCAGGATTCAGTGTCACCTTAATTCTAAGTCAAATAGGGAAACGATTTATTTTCCTAATTAAGGGCCGAATTTAGTAAATAATTATTATTATTTCAAGTAAACATGGTCAGATAAGAATTTAAGTCATGTTGTACGACCTTCAAATCAGTGAAGATTTAATTCTTAAACAACGACCATATCATACTATGTGAAGAAAAATGAGATGCAATATCTGACTTGGATATGCGGCATGTCAAGCATTATTTTACACTCTGACATCATGGTCAAGCCGCCCATACTCTGTATTGTACGACCTCCAGGTGTAGTCAGATATCAACTTTTACATATTGTTCAATTAAGGACAATTTGGGGAGGAAAGCCAATTTCACTAAGTAGAGCATGGTGATTTCGACTAAGACTATTCATAAGGTTTCCTTAGGCTAATCACACACTCCTGGTGAAATCTTGGCTTAATCCGACCTAGTTTGTATCTTTTCTGCAGTTTTCAATAAGGACACGAGCTCGGAAAAGGTCAAATTCAAGCACGACATGACATCATTTAAATGAAGCCATGTTCATAACGTCTTATAGTGGTTAAAGGCTATTCATTTTCGTGCCTTAGCTTATTTGACCATTTTTAGTAATTTTTGCAAGTCTTTCAATCAAGGATGAGTGGCTTTCTGCCTCGGTTTAAGCCATTTTCTTGATTGATCTTTATTATTTTCTAGCCATGGGCTAAGTTTAGTTAAGTTATTGTTATTTTCGTGGCTTAGTGGTTCAAGATTAAAGTCAGACATATTTTGGCTGTTTCGTCGTCAGATTCGTTACATCGCGCATCACAAATGAAGCCCGAACCTCACGCGTAAATGCGCCAAGTAGGTCAGATATCCGGAAGTCATATGACGATCGTCACACAGTGTAGTTTCGTATGGTATATGGCGTTGGAAGGCATGTCAAGTCAGAGTGGCAATTCCCTGAAAGTTTCCCTGATCGTCAAAGAAGGAAGTCATGCAAATAACGTAGTCGGATGAATCCAAATACTTGTTGACTAAGTAGAAACAAGCCATCGGGCCACAAATCCAAGCCCAGGCCGCCCCCTATAATTAAGATTCTCCTCCATCTGTTTTCAACACACTTAAACACGCTAGAAACTTGCTCAGTGCAAAATCTCAAGCCTTGTGCTTTTCTCTCAAATTCTCTACAGCATTCCTACTATTTTCACTCTGTTCATCACAAGTTCATACTTGTTCTTCATATTTCCCTTATTTCAATCTTGTCTCCGGACGTTAAAACGCATGTAATCAGTTATAAGTTCATGAATAACAATCTACTTGTTATTTCTCTCTCTTTTCAATCAAGAACGAACTTTGAAACACTTATGTTGAGAAACGGATTTGGATCAATCATTTAAATGCTTCGGTGTGACTTTGATCCAGTTCCCGCAATTCACTCGCTCTGATCTTTTATCTGCTGCAACACGCACCAGCTTTATGTTTCTGCAACCTTTGTCAATTTCAGAAAATTGACTGGCACGCCTGCGCTGTCATTTAGTTTTACTCGCGAAAACTCTCAAAGAGAAATTTGGCGCAACACATTCCCAAGAATCTCATATTTTCAATTTTTTTTATTTCAACGTTTGGTTAGGCTGGGAATCTTACATTCCCATCTCGAACCAATGTTCAATAATCTCATGTCCATTTAGTGTTTTAGTATGGAATAATATCTGTTCGTGGGTGGGAATTTTTATTGACATTTGGGATGGGGACGAAGATTTTTGGGACTTCTTGATATCGAAAGCGAATCAGGTTGGTAAATTGGATTTGGTGCTTTGGATTTTGTGGCTTATTTGGTCGAATAGAAACAATTGTCTCCATAATTCTTTTTGCTCATCTCCGGCGGCATTAGTTGCCTTGGCTGTAGCATCGGAGTCTCTTCATGGAGAATTGCAACCAGCTCCTCTGCAGCCAAATGTCCCTTGTACTACGAGTTGGAGTCCTCCACCCTCAGGCATTCTGAAGATTAATTCGGATACTTCTTTCTGCTCTGATAGGAAGGAAGCTGGCCTGGGGGTTGTCATCCGTGATAGTGGAGGTCGTGTCTTAGTGAGTGTAGTTAGACGGTTGAATTCCGTTTCTGATTCGCTTTATGCTGAGGTGCATGCTCTCCTATTTGGCTTTGAGCTGGCTTTGGAATATGGTGTTGAGAGTTGCATTGTTTAGTCGGACTCTTTGATAGCTGTCAACGCAATCCGGGGCTCAGCACCTGTCTGGTGGGAGGTGGCAATCTTGTTTATGAACTTCGGGACTTAGTATCCTTATTTGATTATTGTGAAGTTAGACATGTCAATAGGGAGACAATTGTTTGTCACATGATTTAGCTAGCTTAGATGCTGATAATGTGTGGTGCGGGAGTTTACCTCATTGCGTTTGTAATCCCGACTGTTTAAATCAATGAAAGTTTTTACTGATTCTTGCTCAAAAAAACTAATACCCCCAAGCATTAGATTAAAAAAAGTTTCTAAGTATGGGATTTTGACTCAAAACAAGATATATGCACATAATTATGTATTTGACATCTGTTAGGGGTCAAAATCGGGAAGGCCTAAATCCATCAAATCCTCTTCAAACACACTTAAAGGTTGGGCCAATCTATCTCTTATTCTCTCCTACTTTCCTTTGGCCCAACAAAACACATACACAAATATTGGGTAAATGGGCCCACAAGTACCTCACAAAAGCCCACCTCTCTTACCCAATAACTAAAAGTCCCCAAACACAATTATAACACAGGGGCAATTCTCTTTCTAAAGTCTTCAAACACATTTATAACACAGAGGCATCCATACTAAAGTCCCCAAACACATTTATAACACAGGGCCACCTCTATTCCAAAGTCCTCAAACACATTTATAATACAGAGGCATCTATATCAAAGTCCCCAAACACAACTATAATTCTCTCTAAAAGTCCTCAAACACATTTATAACAAAGAGGCATCCATACTAAAGTCCCCAAACACATTTATAACACAAGGACACCTCTATTTCAAAGTTCTCAAACACATTTATGACACAAAGGCATTTCTCCTTATAGCAAAGGCTCATAATATATGATATACTTGGGCCTTGCCATTAAATTCCTAACTTATATATATGTGTGTGTGTGTGTGTGTGTGTGTGTAGCAAAAGCCCATATCATATATATTACGTTGGGCCTTGTTGCTTCAAAGCTTTCTTTTAGGCACAAAAGGCCCAAAACGATGGGGCTTGCCACCTCACCATCAAGCCAAAAAGCAAGAAGACAAAAGGCACAAAATCCTATCCTCCTGCTGCAGCATGTCAGACTTTCCTGCTGAGGAAAGCATCTAAGGGAAGGATTTTACTTAAATTCAAACTTCTTCATATTTATCTACTTGTGGCAAAGAATTATCATTAACTAATCCTCATTGCAGGAGCTAATTGTGGTCCAAGCCCACAAGTAGGAAAGCAAATTGGGGGGAGCGGCATAGAAGGCAAAAGGGGAAAAAATCTCCTTTGATTATCCTTCTTGGAGAGGGCGGTTATGCTTGGAAGCCGTTCCTTAACACCAAAGAGGTAATCAACGAGTTGCAGAGTATGGAATCATGAGCCAAGCTAATTTGACTTTGAGAGGAGCCAACTAATTTGCTGGAAAAAGCAAATCGGCGATGGCGACACATGCCTGATGAAACATGGAATCGATTTCAAGGCAAGAAGGTGACCATTGTTGGCTTCCTCAAATCAGAAGATTCCTTGTCTTGAACCCAGAGGCTACTCACTGAATTAATCCAAAAGCAAGAGCCGAATAGGGTAGCCGGACAAAGTTTCTGACCGGACATAGTGAGCCGAACCAGGCCTTCCTCACATAGTGAGCCGAACCAGGCCTTCCTCACATACCCACAAAAAGGCTCCCACATTTTCTGGCGACTCCATTGGGGAGCCTTTAAAAGGTTGAAAATCAAGTGAGATGGCACGACCAAGAGCTATTCGGCAAAATAATCAGAATCCTCCTGTTGATATCGATGATATGTATGGTGAGCAGGAAGAGTCCTCAAATCAGCAGCAGGAGAACTCAGCCGCACATGAACAAGATCCACCAAACCCCGCTGAAATCATGGTGGAACTAGCCCGTGGCATTTACCAAAGCCAACTCGAGCTGCTAGAAGCCATCCGAGAGACTAGGTCCCACACCACCAATGGAGGTCAATCCCATGATGGAAGCAGACGCCCTACTCCACCTGGTGATGATGATCTTCCAGCAAGAAACACCACAGAGACACAGCAGCAGAATGAGCCTTCTCAGGGCTATGCTACTCTTTCTGATCTCACCACCCTGCTGGAGAAGGAAAAGGCAAAACTCTCACGTCCTTCTTTCGTCTTCATGAAGGATCCAGCTTACCCGAAGTACTTGGTGGACAAGCCATATCCACCGAACTATGAAGCTCCTACCTTTCCACAATATGACGGCGGGAAAGGCAATGCTGTAGAGCACGTCGACAAATTCCTTGATGTTATGGGTCCTCATTCCATGAACCCAGAACTTTGCCTCCGAGAGTATTCTAAGTCTCTCACCAGGCGTGCTTATACTTGGTATACTACCTTGGGTTCCGGATCCATCAACTCATGGGTCATCATTCCATGAACCCAGAACTTTGCCTCCGAGAGTATTCTGTCTCTCACCGGGCGTGCTTATACTTGGTATACTACCTTGGGTTCCGGATCCATCAACTCATGGGAAGAAATGGCAGAAAAGTTCTGTAGGAAGTACTTTCAAAGTGAAGAGAGGATCACCCTCCTTCAACTCCAGAAAACCAACCAAAGGCCATTAGAAGGCCTTGTCGACTTTGTGAAGAGGTTCCGAGACCTCTCTCTTGATTGCTATGAAGAAAATCCAGAATCTATGTTAGTGGAGATTTGCATCCACAATATGCTGTCAGATTTTCGTGCAGTGTTGGAGAACTTGGGTATGGGCCAGTTTGCAAAACTTCTCGATGCAGCAAGGAGAACAACCCAGTCAGTGAAAGTTTCAAATTCACAATCCTGCCAGAAGTGAGAAGCTGCGAGGACACCAAACCCTAGTTGTGGCAGGAAATCCTAAAAGCAAAAATGGTCAGAAAAGGATCAGAGAAAAAGCTCCACCACTCCAATTTCCTGCTGTAAAAGTCGACGCTCTTCTCAATCAAGGGGTGACAGTGAACATCTTACAGCAGAATCTAGTGAACAAAGAATCCAAACCCATGACGATCCTCTGTCATGCCATCAAGCATAGGGGGTGCGACAGCCGTGATCCATAGCAGCGCCAAAATCTTAGATGAGACACCTAAAGCCTCTTCCTCAGCAAAATCACTCTATCTTGCCTCTACTCAACTACAACGCAAGAGAATGGTGGATATTCTTCTGCAAAACAACAAAGAAGAGCACTCGATTTCAACACACTTGCTGCAAGAGAATCGCACTTGGCATCTATCATAGCCAAGTTTCAAAAGCTCCAAGGAAACGATGTCACATCTCCCAACTGAGAAGTTGGGTCACATGATGGAAGCTACCATCAAACTCCATCTAATCTAGAGCACGTCATGCTGAAGCATGAAGAACCCACTACAAAGAAGAAGATCTACTGCAGGACGAGAAAGATGAAGTTCAATCCCTCGAAAGTCAAAGCTCACATGCCATATGGTGGCTCTCGTCGCAATCTTCAAATGGATGGTTCACACATCATTGAGCAAAATATTGAAGCCTTAAATTGCGCCAGCATTCTTTACAATTGAAGGAAAAAAATTTTTCCTTATCTCATCATGCCGCAAGTCAAGTACCATCATGCCGTAGGAAAAGCAATCAAGCACCATCCTGTTGCAGAGAAAGCATCCTGCCACACTATTCAAGCCCACATTTTCTGGCGAAAATCAAAACATTTACACGCATCTGCTTTCAAGGCCAGCCTTGTGGTCTCCCTACAATAAGGTGCAGTACTCCACTTTCAGTCTATAGCGAGATTTTGATCTCCTCGCGGCAGGAAAGCAAAGTGTTATATTATGAGAAGACGCAAATCCAGCGATACTCTTTCCCAAATGAGTCTCATTCTTCGTCATCAACGAACACACATTCTCAAAAGTTTCTATCTGAATAATTTGATACTTGGAAAGCTCATATGCAACATGGTTCCTGTCGTGCGACACAATTATTCTGGAAGAAATTTTTAAGCTTGCCAACAACGATCGGAAACAAAATTTGCCATGAGTTCACCTCATTTTCCTTGATTCATCTATGACATGCAAAGTCGCATAGAGAGGTGTTTTAATCAAGATTCCATTGAGGAGCAAAGCCTATGGCAAAAACAGAAGATCCAAACTACTTAGCCATGCGGCAGTGGAAGGGGATGCCTAATACTTATCCCTGCGGCAGTCCTCACTCTGTGGCAGCGGAAGCTTACTTATGCATTTCTGAAGATTAAAGCTCTTTCCTCATTTAACACTTGGGGGCTATGTCAATGCAAAATATTTCATCAGATTCAGCACCTGGGGGCTGCAGCAACCCCTTCATCATTCAACATTTGGGGACTCTAGCAATTCCTTCATCATTCAACGCTTGGGGGCTATGTCATACTTGGGGGCTTCAACAACGAAAACTTCATAAATCAAAGAAGCCCAATCACAGCTTCAATTCTTGCAAATGGTCTAAAGCTTTAACAATTTGCAAATACTGCAGTCACAATCTTGAAGATCATTTACCAAGCTAAGCGATGATCCTTCAACATCTCCACCACATGACCCACTATCTGGGTAATGGATTTTGTCCTTTCCAAGTGATCACAACGAGACTCAACATCAAGTTCCACTTCTCTCGCAAGAAGAATTCAAGCATCAAATTCCTGCCATGACAAATCAGTCAAAGGAATTTATACATGGCTATCTTCTCATTACTCAGAGACCATGGCGTGGCAGCCACATTCATCACAGCCCATCACATGGTCCTCTTCTTGATCGGTCGTCAGCAAATCATAAAAATAAAATCCCAACAAAATCCTAACTAAAGCAGATAGGGCAAGTAGGGGTCGAACCCACAGAGAGAAAGGTTATTTATCTTTTTCTTAAATCAATCAAACAAATTAAAGAGAATTTTTATAGTGAAATTGAATCTAATCTAATTAACAATTAAAATTAACTAAGGAAGCAATCAAGAAAATTAAAGAAAACAATTAACAAGGAAGCAGTGAATAATCAAGAAAATAATTAATAAAAACCTCCAACATATAATTAATATCCCTCTTGACAATTATAACATGGATCATTGATATCTAATAATTATGAAATCATAGAATAGCTTGTTGGAATTAATTCTTAAATCACCTTAATTAGATAAGATTACTCGTCAAAGCTTAAATTACCCCTTTTTCCCCTAACTAATCAATTAGCCGTCAAGCCTTAAAGATTTGCTAGGAGTCAAAGCATTAAGAACTAGTAATTTATACAAGCACAAAGAGAAATTTCTCACTCAACGTTCCTTATCTCCCTTGGAAGGAGCTTCCGCTCTCCCCCAATTGCTACAAACAACCAAGCCTGAACGTCAATCCGCGACTTGATCTAGCTAATGCTAACTTAATTTATCAAGAAAGTGCCGGCTCAATCCATCAAAACAAGCAACATAGAATTAAAACAGAGATTAAAGGAATACTCTAACAATTATCATATATAAGCACAAAATCTCACCAATATCTAAGTCAAGAGATCAATTAAATTCTACATTGGAGTAAAGAAAAAGATTACTCACTCATGAATTGAGTGAGCATCCAAAGAATAAGAAGAAAAACTTATCTTATGGATGGAAGAAGAGGGGGGCGGCGGCACAAGGGCTTTTTGTCCTCCAATTCTTCAACAATTCTACCAAATACAATTTCTAGATCTGCATGTACTAAAAACTTAGACCTAAGGTAGCTATTTATAGTGGAAATAACCCTAGAAATTCCAATCATAGCTTGGAAAGAGGTCTAAGTTGGTTTTGGGTCTAACTTAGACTCCAAGTTAGATTAAAAGTCATCCTAGAGTAGAATCCAATTTAAAATAGGATCCTGAAATTTTGCTGAATTCGTGCAGAAACTTCAACAGCATTTTTGGGCTTGAAGATGGCAGAACTGGGTCTTGGACTTCAAAGGAAAGTTGTAGATCTCGGAGTCAGCTTTCCAAAGAGTACTCATGGGCTTCAAACGGAGGTCTGAGCAGAAAGTTATGATTTTTCTACCAAAACTGCACCTGAATCCTAATCCTGTTAGGACTAGAATCGGGAATCCACGGGATTTGGATATTTCCTTGGATATAGGAGTCATTAATTGGGATTTTAATTCCAATTAATATCTTATATGGGCTGAGTATTTTCCCATATAAAATATCCAAGAATACCAAAGCTTGAGAACTTGTTCATGACTTGTCTTCAATTCTTCACAATTAAAGCTCCAATCTTCAATCCTTGCTCCTTGAAATAATTCTTCAAAGTCTTCAAATCTTCAAAATTATCTTCAATGAGTCTTCAAACACGATCCTTCGCACAGTTATAGCCGAGACAGTTGCCATATTTGGCAGTCCTTCGCACAATCCTTACATGATAATCTTCCATGTTGCGGTTGTAACCGAGGCAATCCCACATTTGGCAGTCCTTCACACAATCCTTATGTGATTATCTTCCACATTGCGATTGTAGCCGAGGCAGTTCCCACATTGGCAGTCCTTCGCGCAATCCTTGCTACTAATCCCCGGGGCATTAGCTTATCACACACAGCATCCCGGCGGTACTTCACACACACAAACGGGAGTGACTCTCCTGACTTTTGAACCAACGATGAGACAGTTCCCACTTGGCAGATCTCCCTGGTTCCACTTCTACTGTGATTGCGGGCTGTTTTCGGAAGGAGACCCTTCGGGAGGCAGGCTTCTTGTGCAGTCCCTTTCACTTTTAATGGGTGAAATGCGGCGGTGCTGGGGCATTTTTCACAGCCCTCGCACAACACTTTACATCCAATTTGGCTCACACATATTAGAGTCAACTTACACACTTAACTGACATCAAGACCAGACTTTTCCCATCTCGGTCCTCTGATGCACTCACATCAACATATCAACAAAGGGAGTCAACGATCTTTGTTCTTCCTCACATTTGTATCTGCCACAATCCAAGATGGCAAAACATCTTCAGCCATTAATATTACACTACGGCAGCACCAAGAGACGATTCCAAGAAAGTCTTCCACAACTATCATTATCTACTCCAAGTCATCAACAAAGAAGACGATTCAAGCAAGCCTTGCAATATTCACTACACATGAGTGGCAAGAAATTTTACCAACAACAATCACAGCAAGAAGATGTTGCAGCAAAACCTTGCCACAACAGAATGTTGCCGCAGCAGAATATATATATAAGGGAGGATCCAATTAGACAGAGTGTAAAATAGAATTTTACACATTTTTTAGACCCTTAGATCCATCTAATCTAATGGCCATGATTAACCGAATTTTCTAAATATTTTTCTCTCACCTTTTTTTCCCTCACGAGTCACGCGCTCCTTCCCTCTTCTTCTCTCTCTCTTAACCTTCAGCTTTTTTTCATCTCTTTGCTTACAGGCAAACCTTTCTTTCTCTTCCTTTCTCACCCCTCTCAGTCGTTCTGTACCAACTTCATCATTTTTTCTCATCCATGAGAATTTAGGTCTTTATAATAGTTGCAAAAGGATTCACATCCAATTTATGTTTAATTAGATTCAGTAATTTAAGTGGTTCAATTCTGTTTTTATTCTTGCAAAAGGGGACCTGCAAATTTATTCCAGCTTGATTGAAACTTGATTTTTACCAGCAATTGAATCTTTCTCTTATTTTTTTTATTTATTATAAAGACATCATTTTTGTGCCACAAAAGAAACAAAAACATTACACAGCCATTAAGCCCAGCAAACGAATTTGCTTTGCAACCCAAGCAGTGAGTTTGGGATAACGTGAAGGAATTTAGTTCATTGATGCTAGACGTGCTAACATTTTGAAAATTCATCATAATTTCTTATGTCAAAACGACGTTGTTTTAACAATTGGTTTTTCGGTCGGTTTCGGTTTTCCCTTTAAGTAACCGTCACCGACCCGACTAAACATTTTAAACCGAGACTTCAACCGAATAACCCATCTAATCGAATAAACCGTCTCGACTGATCCATTTAACATCTCGGTCGGTCGGTTTTTTCGGTTCTAATCGATCGGTGAACACCCCTACCAATTGTATATAACGATGGATAAATCATATTTATATATATGTGGGAGGATCCAATTACACAGAGTGTAAAATAGAAGTTTTACACATTTTTTAGACCCTTAGATCCATCTAATCTAATGGCCATGATTAACCGAATTTTCTAAATATTTTTCTCTCACCTTTTTTTTCTCTCACGAGTCACGAGTCACGCACTCCTTCCCTCTGCTTCTCTCTCTCTTAACCTTCAGCTGTTTTTCATTTCTTTGGTTACCCTCTGCAAACCCTTCTTTCTCTTCCTTTCTCACCCCTCTCAATTATTCTGTACCAACTTCATCATTTTTTCTCATCCATGAGAATTTATGTCAACCAATTACAAAAATCCCAAATTTTTGCTGATTATAATTCACGTTTTGCTTTTCAACATTTTTAAAAAGATTGTAAAACTAGAAGCCGTATATGCACCGATTTTTTACTAACAGTGGTGATGATTATCTTTGGTGGTAGACCAAGACCAGGCCATCACTTTCTCTCACATCAAGAGATGCAAAAGGTGCGGCTGCTTGGGTTGCAAAGCAAATTCGTTTGCTGGGCTTAATGGTTGTGTAATGTTTTTGTTTCTTTTGTGGAACAAAAATAATGTCTTTATAATAAATAAAAAAATAAGAGAAAGATTCAATTGCTGGTAAAAATCAAGTTTCGATCAAGCTGGAATAAATTTGCAGGTCCCCTTTTGCAAGAATAAAAACATAATTGAACCACCTAAATTACTGAATCTAATTAAACATAAATTGGATGTGAATCCTTTATAAAATGATGGAATGTTGAGAAAAAAAAGAATTGGTTGGAAAAGAGTTAGCTAAAAGGTTGGAAACTTTGAGTGAGGAATGGAAAGAAAAAAATCTGAAACTTGGCGCTTGAAGCGATGGCAAAGAATTGAAGAGGAGAAGGAGCGCGTGAGGGAAGAAAACACATAGGGAAAGAAAAAAAATTATTTAGAAAATTTGCTTTAATTTTGACCGTCAGATTAGATAAATCTAAGGGTCCAAAAAGTGTGTAAAACAAAAGTTTGACACTATGTGTAATTGGATCCTCCCTCCATATATAGTGTAAATTAACCGTCTTTTAGGCAATTTGGAACTGGTATTATAGTTTTTAATGCCTTTTTTAAGATTCCCTTGTTTGAAGACTCTGTATTGTTTTTTTTTAAGATTAACCATACCAATATCGTTTTGGTCCCAAAGATTACCAATTCGAAAACAATGAAGGATTATAGGCCTATAGCTCTGTGCAATGTAATCTTCCGAATTGTTTCTAAAGCTAGTGCTAATCGGCTTAAACTGGTGTTACCCTCTCTAATTGGGGAGAGTCAGAGTGCTTTTGTGCCTGATAGGATGATTAATGATAATGCTTTAATAGCTTTTAAGACCATTCATTATATGAGCAATAAGCGGAGTGGAAAGAGATCGCATATGGCCTTAAAATTGGATCTGAGTAAGGCTTACGATAGAGTGGAATGAAACTTTTTGGAGAAGTGTATGGGGAAGTTGGGTTTCTCTGCTCGAAAAATTTCCCTTGTTATGGCATGTGTTCGATCGGTATCATATTCCATATTGATTAATGGGCAGCAATCGGGTAATATTATACCAACTCGGGGGATTAGACAATGAGATCCTTTATCTTCATACTTATTTTTGTTTTGTATGGAAGCACTTTCATGTTTACTTTCTCATGCAGAACAGAGTGATCGCATTCATGGGGTAGCTATTAATCGATCAACGCCTAAGGTCTCACACTTATTTTTTGCTAATGATAGTATCCTTTTCTTGCGTGCTTGTGTGGAAGATTGTGATGCAATACTGGAGATCCTTCGGGATTTTGAACAAATTACGGGCCAACAGGTGAATATTGATAAATCAACAATTTTGTTCAGTAAAAACACTCCAGATGCTACTTGTGGAGCAATTATGAACCGCTTAGGGGTACAACGTATATTTGAGAGGGATAAATATCTTGGGCTACCAATAATGATTGGAAAAGCCAAGAAACGTGAATTACAGTACATAAAGGAGAGGTTGAACCAGCGTGTTAATGCATGGCAGAATAAGCTTTTTTCAATTGCAGGTAAGGCTGTAATGATACAATCGGTGGCTCAATCGATACCAGTGTACCTTATGAGTGTGTTTCGATTTCCTAAAGGCTTCATACATGAGTTGAATATGATATTGGCTAGGTTATGGTGGGGAGGTAAGGAGGAAAGTAGGAAGATCCATTGGCGAGCATGGGAGGATTTGTGTGTTTCGAAGTTGGATGGAGGACTAGGATTTCGTGATTTCGAATCTTTTAACTTAGCATTGTGATCGAGTCGTTGAGTAATCACAAGATAAATCCCCACTAAACTTAACTAAATAGCCAAGGTAAGTAGGGGTCAAATCCACAGAGAGAGAAGATAATTTCTTTACTAATTAATTATGTTAAGAATGAAAGGTTTGAAAATTGAGATTGTATAGTCTAAATTAATACTAGCAAAATTAAACTATGAGCAAAATAAATCAAGTAACAACTATATAAAACAAGCCTCCAATATAGAATCAATTTCACTCTTGACTAGATTGATATGGTTCATTGACACAAATCATGAATTTGATATTGATTGCCAATCAATTAAGCATCATAAATTATTCCAAAGTAGTATATATCCTAAGACGTAGGCTTCAACTTTCCTTAGAACAAAATAATCTCCCTAATATCTTAAACAACTCCACTTAAATAATTGGTATAGGAGAGGAATACTCAACCCTCCAACATGCTAATAAAAGCCAGTCTGCATCTCGCTAAAACCAATTTTCTATTGTTTCTAATCAAGCATCACCCTGTGAAGAATCATAGAACAAGCATTAAGATTTACTTTTCCGCATGCATGATAAATCAATACCAAACTCATCTACATCTATTACCATCTCGGCCTATAGATTTCAACAAGGTTTGATAATCCCATTGAACCTAGGACTCCTAGAATTACAACTGTCACTTGGACCAATATTAGCTTGACTCAAGCCAACTTGAATCTAACATTAGCATTCATAATTATCAAGATAATCAGGCCTCCAAATCCATCAAAACATGAACACATAAGATGAAGTATAGGGATAAGAAACATATTCAAGCAGATAAATCAAATTATTAAGAACAAAAGTCTCCCCATAAATAAAAAGTCAAGAGATCAATAAGATCCTACATTGGAGAAATAAAAGATTAGCTACTCATGAATTGAGTAGCCATCAAAAGAAAAAGGAATAGAAAAACCTAGAAAGATAGGGCTGGCCGGCGGCTCCTCTTGGCTCTCCAAATTGTCTAACCCCTTTTCTTGAGAGAAAAGATGTCTATTTATACTAGAGACTTAGGGCAAACTTAACCTAGGATAAAATAGACTTTTAAGCTCATTAAACCTCCTCCAAATGAGTGTAATTTCATCCTCCAGGTCTGGGCTATCTCTAAATACCGAATTTAGGCTAAACATATCAACTTGGGCTTGATTTCATGGGTTTTTCTAGGTCCAGCACGTCTGCAGAAACTTCAGGGGCATTTTCGTCCATGATAATGGTAAAACTAGGTCTCGACCAAAACACAAAAGTTGTAGCTCTCGGAGTTAGCTTTCCAACGCATATTCATACGCCTCATTCGGAGTTCTGGATCGAAAGTTATGACTGTTTTCCCGAACTGTCTCCAAATTTGGAAAGAAAGGAAGAAGCTTCTGCATGAAGACACCCTGATGTGCGCGCTGACAAGGGCCCCGACTCCCGCTGGGCGCCCACCTGGTTGGCCTGAGCACCCAGGTCTTAAGCCTGATCACCCATGTCCTCCTGATGGCTCGACATGTCTTCTTGCAATTTGAATTCTTCTTACTCCTTTGCTTTGGAACTTTGTAGCTTTCAATTTTATGACTTCAATTGGCATAAAATTGACTCCATAGATTCTTCATTCACGAACACGAGATCTCCAATTTCTTCCAAGAAAATCCATGAAAAACCTTTGTGCCAAAAATCAATCAAAATAGCTCCAAAAAGTGCCTAAATCAACATATTTGCACATTCTACCTTTTCAACACCTACAATCACAAATGTAAGCATTATAGGGTAAAATCCAACACAAATACATTCAAAAGCATAGGAAAATGACCATAAAAACATGCATAATTTTGGTCTGATCACATTGTTAGCAAAACAGGGCTAGAGATTGCTGCATAATCCAACATCGTTATGTTATCAGGTTTTAAAGGCAAAGTATTTTCCATCGAGAGACTTCTTAACAGCCTCTTTGGGACATAATCCTTCCTTCGTGTGGCGTAGTTTATTAGAAGGACGTAAGGTGATTTTAGCTGGTTCGAGATGGACAGTTGGGAGTGGGGATGTGGATTTCTGGCATGGGGATTGGTTAGCTAATAATCCTTGTCCTAATCCGAGACCACGAGATGAAGGTGTTTTTGAGGATATGAGGGTTTCAGCTATGATGGATTTCGAAACAAGACAATGGAGGATCGAGGAGCTGTTAGAGATTGTTATTGAGGAGGATGTGGATCGTATAGTGTGCTTGCCAATTCCAAGAATATCGAGGCCCGATACTTTAATATGGAATGCTACCTCTTTGGGTGTTTTTACAGTGAGATCTGCTTATTTTGTGGCTAGAAGTCTGTTGGGTTTTGAGCTTGAAAGTGATGATATACAGCGGCAATTTTGGAAAAGTATCTGGAATTCTAATACACAACCAAAGGTTAAGTATTTCTTTTGGCGAATGGCTTGTGATTTATTGCCGGTTAAGCAAAATCTGCAAAAACGTGGACTACATATAGATGGCTAGTGTGTGGTTTGTGGAGCTCATGATGAATCGGTCTTCCATATTTTTTTCTATTGTCCTTTGAGTATCCGAGTATGGGATTTAACTGCTCCATGGATGGGTATTTGTTTAGGACAGTGGTTTAACTTGGAGGATTTTTGGTTTCGTTTGTGTTCTAAAGCTGCTGGGCTAGGACAATTAGAGCTGGTTATGGTGCAATTATGGGCTTTATGGCGAAATAGAAATGATTGTGTACACTCTAATGTTTACTCGACACCAGCTACTTTATCGATTCGGGCTGCAAAAATGACTCACCAGATGCGAAGTGTGGAACAGGCAAATAGCAGGGTTGTTGTTACTAGGGTAAAACGATGGCAGCCTCCACCGCAGGGATTTGTAAAAATAAATATTGATGCCTCGTACTGTGCTGCTATGAAGCAGGCAGGCCTTGGCGTTGTAATTAGAGATAGTAGTGGTGGAATTGTTGTTAGTGCTACACGTCGTCTTGGTTTTATCTCAAATTATCTGTATGCTGAGGTACATGCTATATTGTTTGGTTTCAAGTTAGCACTGGAGCATGGTATACAACAGTGTATAGTGGAAAGTGATTGCTTAGTGGCGGTATTAGAGATTGGGAAGACCTCTCCAGTCTGATGGGAGGGGGTTGCTTAATTTATGAAATTAGGGAGATAGTTTCTTTATTTGAGCATTGTGAAGTTGTACATGTTCATAAGGAAGCTAATTTAGTTGCACATGAATTGGCACAGTTTTGTGTTGATTTTGTGCGGTGCGGGAGCTTGCTTCCTAACGTTTGTAACCCTGATTTTACCGATTAATGAAATCTAAAGTTTTCTAAAAAAAAAAAAAAACTCTGTATTGTTTTGAGAAGTATATTGTCAAAAGAAAAAAAAAGGTAAACCGTCAAAATATCTACATTTTATGCAATTTTTTTTTATATTTACAAGTTAATCTTGTTCGAGCCGGATTGACCTACTATGGGGTAAAACTCTCCCAACAATGATTTTCCGCATTCATAAAACTCGAACCCGAAACCTTGTTTAAGGGGAATAAGTGTCAAATCACTTGAATCAACCACTTACTTCTACAATTAATCTTCATATATAATTAAAATAACATATAATTGAAGAATCTCAATTCCCTTCAAACAATATCTCGATTTGGATCTTTTGAATGAAAAAGATTGACGTTGGAGAACTTCTCCGATTATGGTTCCCGGGGATGCATACCAAATAAAAAAATAGTTGATAAGATATATATAATAATATATATAACAAAAAAATATACTTTTTAAACCCAATTCTTAGCAAAACATATATAGTATATTAGTATCTATTGTCTATGACAATCGATCTACATTAGATTAACAAGTTATAAACAAAGGGATTGAATTATTATGGATAATGACTATGAAAATTAGGTAGAGGGATATTAAATAAGTTTATCCCGTATTTCTATGGATTATTTAGTATATTTTTCTTTTTGTACCATATAGTATATTGGTTCAGTTCGGATGGATGTTAATGCAAACTAAATATTATTTCTGCGTATCTGCGTCAGGTTTTTATTTTTATTTCGATAGTCGCACAAAAAATTTTAATTTTAAGAAAAAAATATGACAAGCAAAAAGATTTTTAATTTTAGGATGAGATCAGAAAACCTTAAATAAAAGGAGAGTCATTAATTCAATATTATCCTAATACTAATATTTTAGGTGAATGAAAATATTAATTATGAAATTAATTTATCCAACCAATCAATTTTGAATAAATGTCAGAAGGAGAAAATGCAAAGATTGAGCATATAACAGTTTGGGGAATATATAAGTATAGAGGTATAGATATAGATATAAATTTGAGATATGATTTCATGGCAGTATTACTCTGACACTACTGCACGTCTGCACCTATGATAGATAATATAAATCAATGATCTCTCATTTGAGCCATTGTATTTCAACCCATATTTGGAACAAGCAAGCCCATCCCATTTGGTTAGCTATATATTAACTTATGCCCAGCCCAACAGTTGGCTCACACATGTATGGGCATAGCTTGTAACTTATAGGCCCATAATTGAATACATGCATTTTCTTCTAACTAAAAAAAACCGGGTTTACCAATAAGTGGTTGGTTTAAGTGGTTTGATACTTGTTCCCCTTAAATAAGGTCTCGAGTTCGACTCTTGTAAATGGAGAAAACCATTATTGAGAGAGTTTTATCCCCATAGTAGATCAACCCGGCTAGAACAAGATTAACTTATAAATATAAAAAAAAAAAATGGGTTCTCCAGGTTATAGGTTAACCTCGTAGACTTCTCTTTTGGCACAAAGGTTAACTTGGTTACTTATAAGGCCAGAAAAGAAAAGCATAAAGTCAATTATTTATGACATGACACATCTATTGAACGTTGAAACTCAAAATTGGATTGCTAAACACCGCCCTCTTTTTACTTATCACTGCCCCCCTTTTTACACTTTTGCCCTTTCTTCATATTTTCTTCAAACTTTCTAATTTCAAGAACGCTCAAGAACATTTCTAATCTTCAAGAACGCTAAAGAATGTGGAATAACCAAGAACTCCGGAAATGGATTCAAACGAAAATTTATAATTAATAATTAAAAAATAAAAAAATAACCGGTGCCGCCCTCCTGG
>AWUE01019933.1:0-23207 GCA_001974825.2 Corchorus olitorius | reverse complement strand
CACCGGTTATTTTTTATTTTTTTAATTATTAATTATAAATTTCCGTTCGATGGCGAATCCATTTCCGGAATTCTTGGTTATTCCACGTTATTTAGCGTTCTTGAAGATTAGAAATGTTCTTGAGCGTTCTTGAAAATTGCAGAGGATTTGAAATTTTGAAAATAAAGCAAAGGGCAAAACTGTCAAAGAGGGGGGGCGGTGACAAGTAAAAATGGGGCGGTATTTAGCAAAACCCAACTCAAAATTGTCTAATGTCATAGATTATTTTTCTTTGGAGGGAATTTATGTTTTTTTTGGAAGTTTTTTTTAAAAAAAATTCAAAATTCATTGATGGAGAAATCTCAAAAGAGATGGGTTTACAGGAAGGCTCGTGCCCCGCTTCATGATTAGCTTCAGCACTGAACTAATTTATGAGCCAACAAACTCCTTCACCAACAAACAAATTCGTTCCTAAAAACTAAACTATCCTAAATTAGGTGCAGGCTGGAGGATAAACCAAATAATAGGGATTTTCGGCACCTGTGAGACTCCAAAAGTGAAAGCTGAATTCTGTCTCGAAATTCTTGAACCAGGTTTGATTAAAATCCAAAACTGCAAAAATACTCTATCTTCTCTCTCTCCCAATCCTTCAAATTGGAAAAAAATTTTCCATTTTTGAAAACGCATGAAGGAAAAAAAAAAGAAAGAAAAAACCCTTACATGTAAGACTAAAGCTTTAAAAAACGAAAAAAAAAGGGAAAATCACCTTTTTTCGGAAGGTTAAACACTTAAACTTCTAATAAATGCGTTTTTATTGAATGTGTGGTTTTATTCTTGTAAGGTAAAAATCATCTACCATCTCCCTATTACATTACATTACATATACTAATATCTATTGCGTTCGATACAAGGAGTTGAGTTCAATACTACTCCCTCTGTCACATAATATAAGTTCCCTTTTAGAAGTTTTCTTTGTCTCAATTTATAAGTCCCTCTATCAAACTCAATACATATTAATTAGCTATTTCCAAAACTATCCTTGGTAGTTAAGAGAGTGAGTAGGAGGAGAGAGAATTAGTGGGGAAAAAGAACAAGGGTAAAAATAGAAGATAAAGGTAAAAATACATAAAATTTTGTGTCCTAACTAATTTTCTTAAACTTGATGATATAGTTAAAAGGGACTTATATTATGGGACAGAGGGAGTACTTTTTAAGTAAAACTAAAATTCTTCTAGATTCCAAATCTTCTAAATACTAGATATTATCCCCGTGCATTTATGATTTAAAGGTGGAGACTTCGGTGCTCCCGTTGTGATGCTCTCACTTTTCAACGTGATGTTCTCATTCAATTCTGACCATTGGATGCAATATCTATTTTCCTGACCGTCGGATACTAAAAGATTTAATCTGCTAAACTGGTTTTAAAAACCTTTTGAAATGAATTCGTATGTGGTAGTCCTCGTGATAGATTTTTACACCTTTTTTATTCAAACAGTTGATATCAACTACTTTTTTTACTTGATTTATTATTTTTTTCTCAAACTTTTTTTATTTTTTATTCCTTTCTTCTCCGTTTTCTGATTTTCTGCATTGAGCCCTAGATTACCAACCCAATATCAAAATCATCCTCCAAATGAAGCCAAAGCAATTAACATAGTGAAATCACAAGATCTAAGGGAGTAAACGAAAGCTTCATATTTTAAAAATACTAAACATTAAAAAATAATAAGAAGAAAAATCAAACTTAAGTAATCAACATCAGCATAATAGTTTAACCATTTCCATACATATGGCAGATCTAAAAGAAAAAGAATGAAAAGAAAAGTTTTAAAACATCTAAAAAATCGATGAAAAACACTTGCCACACGTACAAGACTGATGATTCGCTTTAGGACCGGAAAAGGGACAGTAAATGGCTTGAGACATTCTTCATTAATATCTTTCCAAGCATTAGAAATTTGTCGATAGAGTTCATCTATTGCTTCTTGTTTTGTCACCCCATGTTGTTTCATATAACATTGTACGCTTGTAGCTTCTTGTCCCCTAGTCTCTTTCTCATATTGCATAAAATGATTAATAGTATTAATTAATAGTATTGCATAATTAAGGAATTTATAAGCCAATGAAGATTTTGCAGAGACCTCATGTGTGATAATATCATTTATGAATCTATAGATTACAAAGGAAGCAGTGACGAGTTTGGGGTAATTGAGAACCCAATCAAAAACATCTTTGGTCACAAAGTTTCCGAATCCAAGAAGAGATACAACGGATAGCAATGGGATTGCTGAGGTAATCAATCCAACTTGCATGAACTCCTCCATTAATTGCTTTGGCTTCATTTGGAGGATGATTTTGATATTGGGTTGATGATCTAGGGCTCAACGCAGAAAGCCAGAAAACGGAGAAGAAAAGAATAAAAAATTAAAAAAGTTTGAGAAAAAATAATAAATCAAGTAAAAAAAGTAGTTGATATCAACGGTTTGAATAAAAAAGGTGTAAAAATCTATCACGAGAACTACCACATACGAATTCATTCCAAAAAGGTTTTTATAATCAGTTTAGCAGGTTAAATCTTTTAGTTTCCGACGGTCAGGAAAATAGATATTGCATCCAATGGTCATAATTGAATGGGAGCATCACAACGGGAGCACCGAAGACTACACCTGATTTAAATTAAGTAATTTCAATTTTAAGTAGACCAATTAAGTTGAGTGGAAGGAAATATTGTTAGAATTTTGATGTGTATTCAAATAATTATTTACTGGAAAAAAAAGAAAATGGAATTTTACTTGAATTATAATTCAATGTTCTAAATATTATTTATAAATATTATTTAGAATTCCAAATTTATAATAATATATATTGGTTTTCTTCCAACCAATTAACTTTGGACAAATGTCAATGTTTGAAAAGTCAAATACTGAGTATACACCAGTTTGAGTTTGATGATAACTTAATAGTGAAGGTATAGAAGATATAAATAAACATAGGATTATAATTGTACACATAAGAAAAGACTTCTATCAAAACGCATCGGAAAGACTTCTATCAAAATTAACAAATAATCACGCATAAAACATGTCTAGTAGACATGACTCAATATCTTACTGGATACATCCAACGTATTAATGCAAGGTTAGGCATGATTATAATTGATGGTCCATTATTTAAAAATCTTAAGTATTTTTAAATGATTTAGATCCTTCTTTTCAAATGAAAATCAACGTTACAGTCAACGAAGCAACCTCATTTCATTCGTCACCGACCTCGAGTCCATTGTAACAAAGTAGATCCCAAGGTACAATAACAAAACCCGGATACTGGCGCCAGCCCAGCGACAAGAACAAAAAACTGAAATTCAGATTTTCAACACAGACAGTTAAAAAGGCGGTTCTACTTAGAGAGCAGCACAATCATCATAATCTCACACATTTTTGGACTAACTCCTAATTTCTCGCAACGTGGCGCTCCCGTTGCTATCGCTCTTCAAAGAAAATCATTTTTTATTTTATTTTCCGCATTAATTGTTAATCACTCTTTTACACGTGGCATTCTAATGAACCTATTTCTTTTCTTTTCCACATTAAACAAAATATAATAATAATAATGTGATGATTATGTATGGTAAGAATCTTTTTCCTGAATAAATTCCTTCCAAGATATTTCAATCTTTTTTTTTTTATAATTCTTCTAAATTAGGGTTCTTGAATTATTTCTCTGCAAATTGGTCGAATCTTTCCCTTCTTAAATTCTTCTTATATGTTGTTTATATTTGAAGTTGAAGCAAAAGGGTGGCATTTAGCGTATAAGTAATAAAAAGGCCGAGGCTAAAGGCTAATAATTTTTCCTTTGTTTGGTTTCCTACTTTCCAAACGGGTTCTTTTGCTTCGGAATCTATCTGCGTTTGGAAACCTTAAAAGGTTCTCTATTCTTTTTGGGCTCTGCTATTGGCACAGGTACGTACTTTCATTTAGTTAATCTTTTCTGTTGCTTTTCTGCTTTTGTTTTTGGTTGGTTACCTCCATTGATTTCATTTTTGTTCAATTTCCGTTTCTGTTTAAATGTTGGGTTTCATCCTCTATTTTAGAATTTAGCAGGTTTATTACATTTGTATAATTTTCCTGGGAAATTCTTCTGGTTTCTTCGGAACTAGGAAAATAATTTAGAAGAAAAAGAGGGAAAAAAGGTTTAAATTCCATCAGGCATAGAAAAGATCCAGAATTTTGTTTTCTGGCCTTTTATTTTATTTGTTTATTTATTATTGTTGGTAGGTAGATTTAGAATTTTGTTACTAATAAAGAAATTGGACTGAAATAAATAAGTTAACTGTCATTGAGGGGTTTGTATGTATATATTGCTGGTGATTCCTACCTGCATTTAGTTTAAGCATTTGATTTTACTTCTCTTTTCATTCAAGCTTTTGTTTTGATATATCATCAAGGAGATATGTTTTTAATACTTTTGGTTTAGTTTACATGATAAATCTTTATCAATTTTGCAGCACTAGGTTCTGTGTCAAATTGAGCCAAACTCATTCCTTTGTTTCAAGCAAATTGAAAGTAATATGATGTCCTTCTGCCCCTAAGTGCTTGACTGATTGGATTTCTAAAACTTGAAAAGGGATATAGTGGAGTGGGATGGACATTTCTGCTCTTTTAACTTCTGCTGGAATCAATATAGCTATATGTATTGTGCTTCTGTCATTGTATTCCATACTGAGAAAACAACCGAGCAATCTATGTGTGTATTTCACACGGAAATATGTTGCGGAACCCGTTATGCGTAGTGATCCTTTCTGTCTCGAAAGGTTTGTGCCCTCTGCAAGCTGGATTATGAGGGCCTGGCAAGCAACTGATGAAGAAATATTGTCTGTTGGTGGTTTGGATGCAGTAGTTTTCATGAGAACAGTTGTTTTCAGGTGATCAAATCTATTCAGATGGAAATAATGAAGTCTTTCAGTTTTCTTGGCGAAATTTTCCTTCTAAGTTTCTGCCTAAGTCTAAGCCTGCAACTATTATATTTGAAACTTTGAAGTTGCTTTGGTATTTTAATTATGGTTGGGTCAGTTCTGGCTTTTGCTTTTGCAGGTTTACTAATTGCATTGCTATATTACCCTGTTGTTTACAGTATCAGGGTATTCATCATTGCAGCTATGATTTGCACTTTTCTAGTGCTACCAATAAATTATTATGGACAAGAAATGCAGCACAAGCAAATCCATGCAGAATCACTAGAAGTATTTACCATTGGAAATGTAAAAGAAGCTTCAAAATGGTATGTTCTGTTGAAAGCATTATCATGATAAGATAGTTGCATTATTTATTTAGAAAATGAAATACCATGCGGGTGCTTCCATACCAAACCATGAATGATCAGAACAAATTTGGACTTGTTCTGTCTCTAGTTTGATTTTGGGATTTCCAGTTGAAATCTGATCTAGTATATTTTCTCCTGCAGCTAAGGCGCAATCCAAGCTTTTAACTATACTCTTTTTTATATGATTGATGGGAAAATTTTAAATAGAAATTGATTTCAAGTTTAGAAAACAATGAAACTATAAACTTTTCTGTTTCATTGACTATTGCTTCCCCAAGCTGAGATTTTTTTATGGCAGTCAACATAGTGGTTTTGTGGTAAACTGCATTGGAGAGAAAGCAGTTATTCATTGAGCTTTTTCTTTGTCTTTAAATCTTCCAGGCTTTGGGCCCATTGTCTCGCATTATACGCCATATCCTGCTCAGCTTGTGTTCTACTTTACTTTGTAAGGATTTGCAACCCAAAATGCATTGTTTACTTATATATGTTTGATTGTATGATGCGCCTTAAATTACTTTTAGTATTTATGTAAGATTATTTTGTTACGCTAGGAGTATAAAAGCATCACTAAAATGAGGATGGCACATATCACTGGATCTCCTCCCAATGCAAGTCATTTCACAGTTCTGGTCCGTGGCATCCCCTGGTCTCCGGATCATTCATACAGCGATTCAGTAGAAAAGTTCTTTTCAACTTATTATCCAGCAAGCTATGTTTCCCATCAGATGGTATATAGGACTGGTACAGTTGAGAGATTAATGGTATGCATCTATCTTGAGTGACTTTTATTACTGACAAAAGTTAATAGTATGGATTTTGTTATATGAAAGACTTTAAACTTGGAATTTTCTTTAGTACTTTGTTATGTTAGCTGGTTATGTTTTATGTGCAGGTATTCACTAACTCGACATCTAATGAATGAATTTAGTATAGATCTGCTTTCTCTCCTTTTCCCTTTTTACCATATATATAAGATGGTTTTCTAATTAAATTCACAGATTAAATAGAGAAAACGGCACAGTATGTCCATTGCATAGTATGTTTAATAGGCAATCTTGATTTTGGCATTATATTTAAATCTTCATATCGTTGAGGTTATTCAGTAATGTTTTACAGTTTTCACTTGATGCTATTTTATCATGCAATTATTGTTTATTTAACTTTATTCTTTTTCAAAAGTAGGATAGGACTTAGTGTGTCAATGCTGGTCTGATGTGTAAGTTGAGTTTTGTGATTTCTCTATTTCATTTGGTTGTCAATAAGCAATTTTTTTTTTTTTTGAGTTGAGAGTTGAGTAATGTCAAAAGTGAATTTGTATTTCACCTTTTCGATGCTATTTGTTTCCTATTGAGAACGGCTGTGGACTCATACAACATCCCTTTTTTATACACTGTGACAAGTTCTATTCATGTTTCCTGACAATGCTTTCTTTGCAGAAGGATGCAGAGATGATGTACAGAAAGCTAAAAACTGCTGAGCCACAGCGTGCAGGGAGCTCTATGCCATGCTGTATATGTGGAGGATCCACACATTCCTTTAAGATTCTTAAAAATGAAGCAGAAAGTGTCAAGAGTAAAACCGGTGATGTGTTACAACCAAATCATAGGGAAAAGGTTGAATATCTTGGAATAAATTGAGTCTGAATATATATATATATATATTATGTATGCTTAAAAAAATATATCATTTATTTTTCCTTTTTAAGTTGTTTGTTGCCAAAATTTAACTTGTTTTAGTTATTGTTTTCAGTCTTCAAAGTATCTCCTCTAGGTTATTCCAATGTGCCATAAAAATTCAGTTCATCATAATCTAGTTTCTCCTCTGACAACAAAGAATGCTAGTGGATATAGATGTGATCCTTGCCATCCTAGGAAAGGCTGACATTTGATGCTAAATGCATTTGTGCTCTTTTGGATGTTTACATTTTACTAATCTCATTTTAAACCTTTCCTAGGATGGGTATTAGCTCAATGATAGATCCCTTTTTTTTTGGACAGTAAGCTCAATGATAGATTAGGTACATCCTTTTGTAATGATATTTTCGTTTGGTAAAATTTCTCTGTGACGATGATGGATAAAAGTAAGTAGTACCACTAAATTTGAGCAACTAGATTCCTCCTGTTTGCATAGAAGGCAGAATTCATTCCAATTGATGATCTTAATTAATAAAAGGATACAAAAATATTGTAGTCATCTTTTACATTGTCTGACTTATTTAAATTGTTATTACCTTCCGAACCACTTAGTCAGTTTCTTGATTTTTGTATGGAGACCTCTCCTTATGTGGTTCATCTTTAGTATTCCTTGTTGGCATAAAGTGTGTTGATGTTTAAAAGCAAATTTGATTGCCAAATTTGAATCTTTGATGGAAGTTTCCATGTGATATCCTATCTTATTTTGTCCTTGATACAGGAACGTCCAGCTGCCTTTGTTTTCTTCAGGACTCGCTATGCTGCTGTTGTTGCTGCACAAGTTCTTCAATCACCGAATCCCATGTTATGGGTGACAGAACTGGCCCCAGAGCCACGTGATGTCTATTGGTCAAACCTATCCATTCCGTACAAACAAGTTTGGCTTCGTAAAATTACAATTCTTCTTGGTGCTATTGTTGTTATGTTCCTGTTTATTGTCCCAGTTGCATTTGTGCAAGGCTTGACTCAACTAGACCAGCTATCACATGCATTTCCATTTCTTAAAGGAATTTTAAAAAAGTAAGTATCATTCTGCTAACTCTATAGAAGTAGAGATAATAACTTATCATAATCATGTTATTATAGTTAAGACATTATAATCCACTGATGCCTAACACTGAAAGTTATGATAAAGAGAATTGCAACATTTTAGATTATAATATTTACAAAGAAATGATGCGTGAGAAGACCTGTAGTTTTGAAACCATATATATGTTTTGCTTTTTTGATACTTGAGACTGCCAGAGAGAAAAATCTGGTCAATGGAAGTGTGGAACTAAAAGTCCACTCTACCAACAGACACACAGTTTCTGGTTTGAATTTCTATTTGTACTGCTATATCTACCATTCTAAGCTCCTTCTATGTAATCATTATTTAATATTGCTTCCTTGAGGAGATTAGAATTTATGAATAGGATGCCACTAGTCTTTCTCTTGCTCTTAGAGATTACATAGAAATTAGAACAGATGGAACGTTATGTGCATTAGTATAGCATGAGCCATGAGCATACTTAAAATTTGAAGATGGATAGTTTGTGGACCATACTGAACAGAAGTTGAGTGAAGCTTTTGAAAAGACAATTTAGGCTTTGTTTGCATTGCTTTTGGAGATAAAAGAGTTGCTTTTCACCTCAAACGCAATGCTAAATAAGTCATGGTTTGTGTGAAAAGCTGATTTTGACAACAAAAGCCAAGCCAACCTGAAAAGCTAATATCTAGGCGCTTTTGCGTTTTAAAAAGTGCTTTTGGACAGTAAGGGGGCATTTGGTTAGGATCACCCCCAGATCACTAGTGATCTAAGATCACCAGTGATCTGCATCTGGTGATCAAAGATTACATGGGTTTATGGTGGTAATCCAGATCACCCTTAGATGGGTGATCAGGGGTAATCTGGATTACCACACTAAACCAAAAAGTGTAACCGAACGGGGTGATCTGAGATCACCTGCCAAGATCACCCCCAACCAAACGCCCCCTAAATGACTTAATTCCCTTAGTACCCTTTTTCTTTCCTTTTTAACTTATATCCTTTTTGTACATTTTACCTTTCTACCATATTTTTTCACAGTAATTCTAAACATTAATTACGTTTTTCTACAGCAATTTCAGAAGGCACTTTTCATAAGCACTTTTTCCAAAGTGCAACCGCAATACCAAACTAGGCCTTAGAATGTACAAAATAGCACATACAACTTATTACAGTGAATTCCTTATTATTATTATATATGAAAGTATTTAGCACACCTGGGTTATATGTTTATTATAAGAAATGAAGTTCTAGAGCATAGAATTATCAGGAAGTAGTCCGATTGGCATCTAATTTATCAGCTTACTGAAGTGGTTTAGTTTAATGGGGGCTCCTTTTGTTTGATCCTTTCTTTCAACACATCATGCTTTGCAGTTTCATGTTTATCACTGGAAATTGTGTGGAGATAAAGAGGAGGAAATCTGGAAAAACTGAAGGGGATTTGAAATAGATTTAACTCATATGTGAACTTATCCTGTTTCTTTTCTGTGCAGGAAGTACGTGAACCAGGTGGTCACAGGTTACCTACCAAGTGTGGTTCTGATACTGTTTATGTATGCTGTTCCACCAACCATGATGCTTTTTTCCACAATGGAGGGGAACATTTCACGTAGTGAGAGGAAAAGGAGTGCATGCATTAAAGTTCTGTACTTCACAATCTGGAATGTTTTCTTTGGTAATGTTCTTTCAGGATCCATAATCAGGCAATTGAGTGTTTTCTCAAGTGTTAGAGACATACCTGTCCAACTTGCTAAAGCAGTGCCAACCCAGGTTATTTTCTTAATGTTCTTTCTGTAATAGTTGGTTTGAGAAAACTTCTTCATAGCAGATGCATGTCGATTTTCCTATGAATCTAAACTATAGTTTCGACACTAATCTTCCATGAATGCATATCCAATTTCTGGTATTGACTAGCCTGCACAGCAAGATTTAATATCTTACTGCAAAAGTCTTTAAAAGTGGCAGTATAGTTTTAATTCTGTCATTTTTGTCTGTGTGTGTGTGTGTGTATATATATATATATAATATAAAATATTTAAAATATTTTGGATTACTTCTAACATAGTTGTTCTTCTTGAGTATCTGCAGAATACCTTTTTCATAACTTATGTTTTGACATCAGGGTGGGCAAGCTTGGCCTGTGAAGTAATACAACTTTTTCCTCTTCTTTGCAATGTACTCAGAAAATTCATTCTAAGAACTAAGGAAGAGCCATTAAGTTGGGCTTTAACCTTCCCTTACCATACTGAAATTCCACGACTTCTTCTGTTTGGACTTATTGGCTTCACTTGTTCTGTCATGGCACCATTGATATTGCCCTTCTTGCTCGTTTACTTCTTTCTAGCTTTTCTTGTCTATAGAAACCAGGTATGCTTTTTTTTTTTCTTTTTCTGATTAATGTTCTATTTTCTTTTTTTGCCTTCTGTCAATCAAATAATAGTCAATTTCATTTGTAATTGTTCGGTTTTTGGCCATAAAGTTTCTTATTATATAGGGAATTGTTGATTCTACATTAATTGGACCTTGTTCATTAACATGGTAAAGAGCTAGTATAGGACAGTAGTGTATATGCATGTTTTGGAAGAAGAGAAATAGCGAAATTTTTAAGACAAAAATAGAGTGCAGTTTCTTTAATAACTGTTTAATGTTGAATCTTTTTTCAGATTCTCCATGTATACGTGACAAAATATGAAAGTGGGGGACAGTTCTGGCCCATTGTTCACAACACAACAATTTTCTCGATGGTGTTAACGCAAATTATTGCCCTTGGGGTCTTTGGCATAAAGAAATCACCAATTGCTTCTGGTTTCACGATTCCCCTGATATTTCTCACTCTTCTATTCAATGAGTACTGTAGGAAGAGGTTTTCCCCTGTTTTTCAGAGGAGTCCTGCACAGGTAAGCATCGGAGAAATCCCTCTCCCTCTCTCTAGAAAACTCCCCAAGCATTTTTCTGGTTTGATGGACTAAATTGTACAGGTTCTTATTGAGATGGACCGACAAGACGAGCAGTGCGGGAGAATAGAAGACATTTATAGTCAGTTGAAGGCAGCCTATAGCCGGTTACCAACTGATTCTCATTCTCAGGACCCATCCACGTCCGGTAGCAGCAGGAGCAACCAAGATCAGGAGAGTTCCCGAGATCCTGAGTCCTTGAAGCCAGGTATGACAATTGTGGTCAGTGCTTGATATGTTTACTTAGTCTTTTTCTTTTGGTAACAAATCCCGTATTTGGGTCCGCCGCATTGGACACTGTCTAATCTGGACTCGAGCCACGTTGGACTCTAAAACGGGTGAAAGATCTTTGGGTGCCTATTTCTCTTTTACTGATTGGATCTGTACTTTAAAAACTTTAGGAAATCAACTAGCTAAATCACATGTATAGCAGGCTCATTGCGCTGTGGAAAGGTAATGCCTGCTACAGAGCCAAGTGGTCGCATTTGCGAAAAATGCCAGTCTTCTATCGTGTTGCCGAGAGCAAGTCCTCGGGAAATTTGACGTCGGATGTAGAAACAGGAGGTGGTACTTCTCTTTACAATCAACAAAATTTTTCCTTTTGATTCTTACAAATTACAATATACTGGGCTGAGATAATAGAGAAAAAGCCCTTTGATATGTATACCGTGCATTTGTACAGTTTTAAATCAGGCCGTTTCTTCATCTTTTTTCCTTTTCGTTATTATTATGTAATTATTTAAGGCAAGTGTTCTATCCCGTTCATGTGCAAAAGATAGGTATGAGGGTAGAAAATTATACATCTTTATATACTCTCCTAGACAATTTTGATTGTAGATTTATAAAAGTCTCTCTTTTCTCATTTTTGTTGGCCACAATGGGTTATGAATGATTTCTAATGCAAAGTTCTACTATTCAACGAATCTTCGATTTCCTTCCTAGACATTTACTTTAATGGCATACGAAAAATATTTCATTTCTCAATCTGTAAAATGTTATATCATTGTCATCCGATATCCTGTATGGTGGCAAAGAGTGTTGAACTCTTAGTTCGACTAGGTTTGATCCCCAACAACCTCAAGTAAAAAAAAAAAAAAGTAAATCATGGTAATTATCTCTCATTAGGTATATGAACTTTTAAAAACACTCACTATTTCTCTTGTTAAATTACTGCCACAGCAGAAATTAAACACCATTGTTGATCCCATTAACATCAAATACCAAAATGATATGACTTACAGATTATCAAGCAAGATTGCCCTGTTAAAGAACTTAACTTTCTGCTGCTGATGATGATTGCATGGAAAAAAATTTGCCTTCATCACCTGCATTTTCTTGCAGCAAACTTCTCCATAGCCATATAACTTGCATTAATCCTCCATTTGCAACATGCAGAAGAAATACTCGAGTTTTTATTGCGAATAAGGAAGAAACAAACTTGACAAAGACGAAGAAGGAGCCAATTGCCACGAGGTGCGATTTCAAGCCCTCTTCTTCTTCCTGCTTCAAAACCAACTAAAATCACAATATGCACGTGCAAAAATCCAGATAAAAACACAGATTATGATGATATAACTAAGAACAGCAAATACCTCGCAGCTGGGAAATGCAACTTGGGATGTCTCTTTTAAGAAATCAGTCATCAAACACCCAACGATTAGACCAAACGGAATCATCAGTTCTTGGTTTATAGCTATAGAGTTTATAAAATCAGACACACAACTAAAGACAAAAAGTATAAGGAGGGTCAATTTCAATGCCTTCTTCCCGACAAAAAGGAATTTTTTTAGTACCAAATTCTCAGCTTTCTTCCAGGGGAAGTCTTTTACAGAGTCGGGGGTAGTTTCCCATAACCTTTCTTTGATAAAATATAGTTGCTCCTTAATCTTATTTGGATCCCCAAACTGCGCCATTATTATTTTCTTGCGATGTTTTGGAGAAATTCGACGGTGGCCATTTAATTGCAAATCCCGATGGAGCTGAGAAAAAGGCTGGTGTTTGAATTGATTGACCTGTACGAGGATTTACCTAATTTTAAGCTTATGAAGAGTAATCCACAGAAAAAAGATTGTGCCTCGACAAGAAAGGCTAAACTTTGTGCTGATTTAAAAGCTCCATTGAATTACCAATCTAAAGCTACTGGTTATGAAAATTAAAGCAAGTAAAGTTGGAAGCAAAGCAGTACCTTGATATTGGAAGGTGGAGGCAACACGGCGGAGGCCAAAAGCGCCATTGTTACAGAAACCGGGCTTTCCTCGGAATCACCAGAGATTTCTTTCTCTTCATCAGTTTCTGACTTTCTTCTCTCTCTAGGTTTAGCCGAGTGGATGCGGAAGAGGATACATTGTTGGGCTGGAATTTGGAGTTTTGGGCTTCAAGCTCAATCCACTATATGTAGATTTCATTGGGCTTTTTGGGCCAAAATTTGAAAGTAAGTAAAAAAGTACAGTGGAGATGCGGGGTATCGATCCCCGTACCTCTCGCATGCTAAGCGAGCGCTCTACCATCTGAGCTACATCCCCTGCTTGTTTTTGTTAATATTCTTAATAACAAACCTGTTTCAGACAATAGCCGGCAAATTATTATTCTAGAATTTAGAAAATGATGTCTTATCAAAATACTAATTGCAAACTGATTCATCACTTTTACAAGAAACAGATTTGGAATTCATCAGTTCCTTCCAAGCGTTTTTTTTTTTTTTCCATGTGTTTTGCAGGAGGGATATTTGTATATATTTGTGGTGGTGATCAAGGCTAACCATCACTGGTCGGGGAGGTGCATGGCCACTGGCCTCCATGGTGTCAAAGTTTATACATCATGAGATGGGGCAGGTATAGTAGTCATGGTGTCCAAGACTATCCATCACAAGTTAGGGCATGGCCATAATGCCCAAGGCTATATATATCCATCAGGATTCGGAACATCGATCCATGTGGTGCCATATACAAGGTTATAGTATATATTAGATATTTTTTTTTTAAATTTCCACCAATATTACATGCGAATGGATAATATTATTCTGTATATTTACAATATTTTCTAGGGAAGTAGTAAAGTGTAAATTATGTAGAGGTTCTAGCATAACATAAACGATATATATTGCAGAGGTTCTGTTAAATTCCACTGACAGTGTATTGTATAATTTTCTTATATATATTTACATTGCGGGCAAGCTATTATATATATGAATAAATAAATAAAATTTGCTAGAGCAATTTGTAATTTATTAGTATAAACAATAATTAATGATGACAAAATATGCAAGTCCAAGAACTATCATCATCTCTCAATCCCACTTTTGACAAAAGCTCAATTGAAATAATGCTTCCGACGGCTACATCTTCTCCCTTGGAATTAGAAAATATATACTATACCAATTTACTATTTAGACCTATATTTGATGCTATATGATACATTAATTTCAACATATATAATTATTCTTTTTCTTTTTATATAATCCAAGACTGCCAGGTTTAAATGCAGGTACAAGATCAGAAATAAATTTTTCCCATGTTAGTGAGTGTCATTATCACTAAATATAAAACCAAAAGATATAGCTAATCTAATTATTTAGTAGTATTTATTGGTTTTAATTAATGAAAAATTAAGATTATTGACAATAAAATATGGAAAAAGTAAGGAAAGAAGTCGTCGTTTGGTTGTTGTCATGGTTTAGGGTCGGAGGGAACGTCTTCGAAAGCACACAAGGCCCTAATCACGGATGCTTTTGGTTTTATTATCGTCATCAAAACGGAATGTGGCTCTCATAATTTTATTTAATTTTTTAAGTCTTAATTTTGAAAATCTTGGTTTCTAGTTTTGGACCTTTTCTGTTCTGCTTCTTCTTCGCTAGGGATATTCTTCGCTTGCTTTACAGATTGAAATTAATTTATAAATAAATTAAACCTATATATCAAAATATATTATTGGTTTTCAGAATTATTGGTTCATGCCTGTCTGCAGCTCGATCTGCAAATTAAACTAAGTTTTAGGCCATTTTAATTAAGTTTAATATATTACTACTAATTTCATGCTTGAAAAGGCTCAAGTTTATGGAAAGAGAGAAAATCTAGAGGAAAAAGGGTGAAAAGAAGGATGCATTTTTGCAAAGGAATTATATCACATGCAAATGGTGATTTGACTTTGAGAAAATACATTTTCAATGCTGAATCAATTATGTTTAAGTAGAAATTGGGTTACTTTGATAAAGTTGGTTTAGGAGATGGGGCCAAAGGGTTTGAACAGGTTGAGAAAGAATAGGTAGGGTTTTTGGAATTTGTCAACCAATTTTAACAGATTTCATGACATTGGCTTACCAAACAAGAAGATTGTCAACAGAGATTTGGATTATTTTGATCCAAATTGTTGCAACAATGCTTACAACTGTAACCAAATTACTAGCTTGCGCTTATAACTTACATAGATACAGCATATTAAAATTAGTACATATAATTCAGAATCAGGCTTTTGACCTTGTTAATTATTAATATGTATGTTTAACCTAATCTTATATATGTAGAAGCTGGAGTTTTTCTAATCAATTTTGAAAAAAGAAATTAAAATACACAATAAAAAGTGACATGATCAGTCTAAACACATATAGCACAATTAATATATATAGTACATTTATTTATTTAATTCGCGCGTAACTTAATTTGACTTGAATTGATCTATTATATATTCATGGAAATAAGTAAAATCATCCTTAAAGACATCCATTGAAATCATAAAATACACACACTACTATAGTTTCTTTTGAATATACAAGGATATAGTTGCGATGAGCTGTGAGACAAAAGTACACATATCATCAATTTGATTTGACGATACCAATAAGCTAGCTAATTGGAAATCAATAAATATATCACATATTCTACTTTGATATTGATTGAAACCAAATGTAATTAATGAAATACTACTCTATAAAACGGTCATAAAATTAGCCTATATATGATTCAAAATGTGACCTAGTCATGCATGATGTGGAACTGATGATAGTTAAAATGATTATGGATATATCGGTATAGTTAGGTGAAAATCGGTGTCGAGCATATTAATTGCACCCTCAATATAGACATGTTTTCGTCTTGTTTTCCTTAATTTCCACATTCTTAAATATATAAGTTAGCGACAATTAGTTCCCCTCTTCAAAGTTCTTATAATCTCTGGCTGCATTTGATCGGATTTCGCATTAAATATATACTGTATCTCTAAGACTGATAAAGTGGAACTTCTTATTTGTATTTTCTTTTGATATCAATAATATAATTCCTTTCTTTGTGGCCAAAAAACAAAAGACTGACAAAGTAAAATTGGAATGTTATAGTAGATATAGCGCTGCAAGCTTCTGTTTCACTAATTCTTCCCTTCAAATATGTGTCAAATTAAGCTTCAAATAGTTGCCTGGAAGGCCGTAAATCACTCCGATTATAATTATGAGATGGATAATCATCAGTTGCAAACATGCAGAGGAAGTCCACTAATTATTTAAGATTAATTTATTAGGAGCTTTAAGTTGCAGCACCAATTAATGTATAGAAAGAGCAAAAATCCTATACGTATATCTATCCTTTTTTTGATAGATCAGTTATGTTAATCTGCAATATGTGTGTTAACATAGTATATCCTAGCTATAGCTAGCTACGTATATGTGAATTCATTTTCCCTGAACTGAAACTAATTACCTGTGCACAATAATTATTCGAGCAGATAAATTATAACAATATATATATCTATCTCTATATATATACATACATATTATATATAAAAGTAATTATAACAATATATATATCTATCTCTATATATATACATACATATTATATATAAAAGTACGAATGTTAGGAAACTTTTAGATTGACAATGATACCCTTATTTTCTAAAAATATTTCTAAAATGTCATTTGTTAGAATTGGTTTTTTTATGATTTGGGCTTTAATCTTCATTAATTTATAAGTGGATCGACCTACGCTGACGCATCGGGCGTTCATAAATCTACTTCTTTGAATAATTTTCTATTCGAATTAAATTGTTTGATGCGTAGGAAAGTTCGAAAATACTATGATTTTAAATGGGCTAAATACCCAAAAAGATCTCTTATGTTTTGCTTTTGGGACAAAATAATTCCTTATGTTTTTTTCGGGACAAATTAATTCCTTACGTTTCAAAAATGAGCCACGTTAGTCCTTTTTGGACGGTCCCCGTCAAATTTGCTGACGTGGCTTTTCCACGTCAGCAAGAAGTATACGTGGCATCCACGTGGTTTTTCCACATAAGCAAGGGATTGATTTGTCCCAAAAGAACAACATAAGGGATTTTTTTGTCCCAAAAGAAAAATATAAGGGATTTTTTTGTCGCAAAAGAAAAATATAAGAGAATTTTTTTAGTATTTAGTCTATAATTTAATTTTCGAAATAAAAAAATTGATTTTTTTCTTCTTTTTTTTTTCCTTCTCCTTCTTTCCAAAAACTCTACCAACAATGTACCAAATAATAACTCATCTTTTAAAATAAAAATGGTAAAGATAATTCCAAAAAAATAGTAAAGATAAAATAGTTATAAAAATATTGAATTTAATGAAATAAAAATAGAATTTTTGGTAAAATAAAACTATAAAAGTTTAAATAATGTCATTTAAGAAATATATTTAAAAAAGAAGCCCTTAACATCACGTGCCTCTGTTTTCAAGAAACAAGCCCCTAACATATTTGATCTACTCTTAGCCGAAACGAAAAAACTCTCTTCGACCTCCTAACTCCGGCGGCAAGTACGAATGTTATAAAACTTTTGAATTGATTATTATATCTTTATTTTTCGATTACATTCTTAAATGCCATTATTTAAATTTTTATAGTTTTACTCAACTAAAAACTCTATTTTTATTTTATTTAATCTAATATATTTATAAATATTTATTATTAATATTTTACTATTTTAATTAAAAAATTTATATATATTAGAATTTTTTAAATATATTTCTCACCCTTATTTATCAAATATATTTCTTAAATGCCATTTTTAAACTTTTACAATTTTACTCAATTAAAAACTCTATTTTTATTTAATCAAATCTAATATATTTATAACTATTTTATTTTTACTATTTTACTATTTTAATTAAATATATTTCTTAAATGACATTATTTAAACTTTTACAGTTTTATTTTACCAAAAATTCTATTTTTATTTAATTCAATTCAATTTTTATAACTATTTTATCTTTACCATTTTTTAGGGAATTATCTTTACCATTTTAATTTTAAAAGATACCAAAAATTCTATTTTTATTTAATTAAATTCAAATTTTTTATAACTATTTTATCTTTACCATTTTAATTTTAAAATGAGTTATTATTTGGTACATCGTTGGTAGAGTTATTGGAAAGGAGGAGAAGGAAAAAGAAAAAGAAAAAAAAATAATTTTTTATTTCGGAAATTAAATTATAGACTAAATACTAAAAAAATCCCTAATGTTTTTTTTGGGACAAAAAAATCCCTTATATTTTTCTTTTGGGACAAAAAAATCCCTTATATTTTTTTTTGGGACAAATTAGTCCCTTGCTGACGTGGAAAAGCCACGTGAATGCCACGTAGACTTCTTGCTGACGTGGAAAAGCCACGTCAGCAAATCTGATGACTGTTAGTCATGTGACTAACGGGCCGTCCAAAAAGGATTAATGTGGCTCATTTTTGAAACATAAGGGATTAATTTGTCCCGAAAAAAACATAAGGGATTATTTTGTCCCAAAAGCAAAACATAAAGGATTTTTCTGGGTATTTAGTCATTTTAAATGTGTTGCATCTTTAAAAGGATATACTATTAACATTGAGCATATGCCCTAAAGCTAGTAATAAATAGTAAATATTAGTTTGTACATGGACAGGCTTCAATTTTGTTTCCTCCTTTAAAGTGTGTAACACTTAAAGCAAAAAACTAAGTTTACTCTCTTCTATATGGACATGAAAGGCCTGAAGAGAGGTTACAATTCTAGCATTCATTAGCAAAGTAGAAATAAGGTGGATATGATTTATTATAACATTTATGTGAAAGGAAAGGATAATTACAAAAAATGGCTCAAGGGCAAGAACTGGCTAGAAACTAACCTAGGGTCTTCTTAGTAATTTGGCAAGTGAGAAAAACAGAAAAGGACAAAAAAAAAGTTCAAATAGAGCCTCCTCATCGATCCTCAAAAGGGGTCTTTGGTAAATTCCCTGGGTCTTTCAAATAACATTTAGTATATATGTTCCATGTTATTTTTTATTATTTTTAATATCAATTATTATTTAGGTTTTACAATTTTACTATGCTAAAATCTCTAATTTAATTTAATTAAATCTAATATATACTTATAAATTCTATATATTTTTTAGAAAATTTTAGAAGAATTAAATGATGAAAAAACTAAAAATACCAAAAAAAAATCTAAAATACTAAGCTAAATTTAAAAAATAAAGACCTTGTTGATTTTTTTTGGGTCAAAATTCTTAAAATATATTTAAACGAGGTATTTTAGGAGGTTTCGGTTTTGGGTCAATCGAATCAATCAAGTTTTTGTTGAGGTTTAGCCGAAAAAAATAGATTGAGCTATTGAAGAGCGAGTAAGTGATCATATGATTTTGATTTTGTCGTCTCTGTGTGGTTATCAAAATTTCATAAAGAGATTATTATAATTTCATGAGGAGGTTATCAAAATTTCATAGTGAGGTTACCAAAATATCATATGGAGGTTTTCAAATTTTCATGGTGTAGTTATCGAAATTTCATATGGAGGTTATAAAATTGCATAGGGAGGTTATCAAAATTTCATAGTGTGGTTACCAAAATTTCATAGGAATTAGGTTACCAAAATCTCATAGAGTGGTTATTAAAATTTCATAGGACCAGGTTATTAAAATTTCATAGGAGTGTTATCAAAATTTCAAGATCTTATAAAAAAAATTGGGTTAATTGCATGCAGTACCACACAAATAGATTACCTTTTGCAGTTGGCTTGCAAGTTGCAATAAATTCAAGAATACAGAAGTGCTAAGTAATGATACTAGGAAAACTAAGATGAGATTGTACTTTGCTATATGTCTGATATTTTAAAAAAAAACACTAAAATCTCAAATACCGTGTGTGTTAGAATATTTTTTATCGGTGGCCTGGGTTTGGGAGAGAAGGCGTGTGATGAGAATTATGGAAAGATGCATGGTAGAAATAACATACCAGTAATGGAAGAAAGTTGGTAGAAGGAATTGAAATGGTTGATCATGAGGCGTTATATATACACAAGGTAGAGCTTCAAGGAAATCAGAAAACAAACAAGTGCAAGTGAGAGAGAAAGAAATTGCTTTTGCTTGTTGGTGCTCTGCAACTGCAACAATGTCTTACGTGGAGAGAAAGTCTGGAACAGAAGAAGAGAAAAACAAGGGGAAGGTGATAATTTTCCCTATTTTGTTTTTATTTTAATTTGTTTTTTATTTCTTTTGTATTTGACTTTTCACCTATTTATTTCTTGTTTTTCTTATAAGAATGAGGAGGGGGAATCGACTGGGACATATAGACTGACAAACGGCAAGCTCTTCAACGGAGAGAAGATTGGAGGAGGAGCATCGTCCAGAGAATGCTGATGAAGATGATAGCAAGGCCAAGGATGATGATACTTATTGATGAGTGATGACAATTATTAGTAAATAAGACTAAGACTCTTGGTCATAGAATTAAATAAGAATTATCGATTAAATGTTGATTTAATTAGCAGTATTTGTCAAAGGGAAATAAAATTATAGAATTAATTGGCATCCATGCCCCCCCCCTCTCTCTGTCTCTATTTAATTTCAAGTGAAGCTCCTGCCCTTTTTTTCGGCCAGATATAGTTAGTTTACCAAAAAAAACTTTAATCCATTATCGTATGGATTTTGTTTGACAGTCGTGCAACTCACATGCGACCCATGTGCAGTGTTTATAAATTCTTTAGATTCTCTTTATTAATTTTAGTGTTTTAGTTATTTTAATCATGGTTATTTTAAGTATTTTCATTATTTAGGGTTTTCCCACATGATACAGGGAAAAGCTATAACAAGGAAAGGTTAGGAATAAGAAATATGGTCTCTATTGTTTTGAATTTGATAGGGAGACAAATAGCCAATACACTATACCAACAATAAAAAGCGCAAAAGGAAAGATTCTTTGGGTTGTTAAAATTTAAAGTAGTAAAAAGGAAGAAAAAGATTGATTTATTCATGTAAATAGGTAGGACGAGGTGATCTTTCAGATCCTATATATATCCATGCCAATATGCATTATATGCATGTTTTAATCAAACTTCAAATACATATATTTGCATAAGAGTAAAGTTTAGGCAGAGAGAAGGAAGAGTGATCGATCATGTCTTATGAGGAGGAGAGAGGAGGAAAAAATCATGAGGAAAGGGACAAGGAGAAGAAAAAGGGGGAGACCAAGTGTTGGGTAATTCATTTTTTTTTCTTTCTACAAGTCTGTTTTCTTACCTAGTCAATTAAAATCTTACTCATGGTAGCCGTGGAATCGGTGAGAAAACCTCTTTTGAAACTCATGTTAGATTCAATGATGGTCATTTGCATACCTTCCTCTATCATCATCACATTGATTTTGCCTTTTTCAATGAGTCATTTTCCCTATGCACACCCTCCTTTAACTAAAATCACAAACAACTTTTTGTTGTAGTTTGGTATCTTCTTGATGGCTGCTTTAATTTGATTTGAATTAGCTACTTCCATCCAAAGCAACGAAAATGTCAGCTTGAATGGTAGTAGCCAGAGGGTGTACAATGGAAATTAGAACGAGAAGAAATGGAACAAGGAGTATGGTTGCTATAAGGATTGAGTTTTTATTATAATCTGAGTAGTATGGTTTTGCATGTAGCTGCATGCATGGATTCATTATTATATTACTATTATAAGCAAAGAATTTAGAAGCAATTAAGCGTACGTGATGATGAATATTATGATGGAGACAAATCATAATATGGACATCTAACTTGTATGGTTTTTGTTAGGTAGTAGAACTAGATTTTAAATGTAATCAAAATTTAGAAAATTATGGTAACTTTCATTTTAGATGATTGATTTTGTTCGACACTTGAAATGTTGTAGAGTATTAATTCATTAATACAGCAAGTGTAACGTTGAAAATGTTGAAATGTATCAACCAAGTGCCATATATAGTTCTTCAGTGTAGGGTAGGCGGATTCTCTTGCTAGAAATCTCATGGCATGTTTCAGTCTCTCTATTAATTAATGTTAATCAACTCAACTATAGTTCTGTAAACACTCTTGAAAATTAATCCATTCTCTCCTATCCACTTGAATTTAAATAAAATAAAATAATAATATGGTGTTACTAGTGTTACTAGCCCATCGATTCCAACATTGCATGTTTTCTTTTAAGACATATATCTACGAACTTATGTCAAAATTTCAATATTTAGTGTGCTTACATAAAAAAAGATAGTAGTGCTCAAAATAAAAGAGACCTAAAAAATGCGAAACACTCCTCAATTCCAGAGCAAAAGAAAAAGAAAAAGTCATTTCTTTCTGTTTTTCCACTACATCAACTTTTTAGTCTTTTTTTAGTGTACGAACAAATTTGGTTGGTGCGGAACTGGCTTTACCCTTCTTGGAATTTGGTGTGGGCAATTCTGATGGACGATACCGGATTCCCAATTGGTGGCTTTGATATAGTCGGTGCAATTTGATGCACTAGATATTCCAACATTGCATGTTGGTTTGGACTCATGCAGCTAAAATTGGGAGGGGAGATCAGAGATGTAGAACGTTGAAAGGAGAAAAGGAGAACTTGTCAATGGAAAAGAAATGAAAAAGATGGAAGAGGAAATAGATAGGTTAAAGAAAAAGTTTTCGTCAAGCAAATTTGTGGTCATCTTATCATATAGTGCAAGATTCCTACGCCACACGTCCAAGATGAATTGTTCTCGTCTAAAGGGGAGGCAAATTCTTTTCGGCCACATATAGTTGGCCGTTTACCAACTTTAATCCATTATTGTATGCATTTTGTTCGACTGTCGTGCAACTCATGTGCGACCCATGTGCAGTGTTCATAAAGTCTTTAAATTCTCTTTATTTTAGTGTTTTAGTTATTTTAATTAGGATTATTTTAAGTATTTTCATTATTTAGGGTTTTGCCACATGATACAGGGAAAAACTATAACAAGTAAAGGTTATGAATAAGAAATATAGTCTTTATTGTTCTGCATTTGAT
>AWUE01019932.1:0-33224 GCA_001974825.2 Corchorus olitorius | reverse complement strand
CTTTTTTCTTTTTTTAACTTTCAGATTAAGGGAAGAAAAATCCTTGCTTCTTAAAACTCTTCTTCTCTCGCAACACTCACCTCAGTCCTCCTCTTTTCTGTTCGATCAAAATCTCAGAAACCCTTTCAATTTCTATGCTTTTCCTTTTCCCTTCAAGTCTTCTTCATCCTGAAAGTCCTTTCATTCCTCAGTTTGATATTCTTTTCTCTTCAAATTGTAGAAACTATGTCCTAATTTTTAAACCCATTCATCCTTTGATTCATTTCTTCAAATTCATGTTTTCTTGACTCAATTTCTTTCTCTTCTTGAGTTATTTTTCTTCAATTGCTTATCCAATCCAGAGTTCTCAATTTCCCCAAACCCTGTTGAACATTCTACCTTTCAATTTGATTTTAGGCCCCAAAGTAAAAAATTGCAAAGCAAAGGGAATTCTTGGGAAGTCCTTGAAAAATCAAAGGAAATTTGATTATAGACTTTGTTTACCAATGCGTTTTAGCTGTTTGATGAAATATTTTGTACACTTTTGGGAAGTCTTTGAAAATATTTGTTCTGTCATTTTTTTTTTCAGGGTGTTTTGACAATTTTGTTCTTGTAAGTTTTGAACTGCTCAACTCAAGTGTTTAAGGCTTTAAGCTTTATGTTGTTGCACCCTTTTGAATTGTTGTGTTATGTACTTCTGTTATTGTACCCTTTTGGGTTATTTGGATATGTTATTATTCTGTTTTCTGCTTTTATTTGCTCTTCGTTATGGTGCTGATTGCTTGGATTGAAGCACAGCAGTTGTGCTTCCCTTTTTTATTGAAAAAGCTTTACATATGAAACCATAACTGACAATCGACCATAACCGACCGAGCCGACATCGATCGGTGGCATGCGGTTCCAATGTCTCTCGGTCGGTGCTCAGTGCCAGAATTCTCATTGTTGGTTTACGGTCGGTATTGGAAATTTATCAACCGCACCGACCGATGCTCCCCTACATTGATTTGAGATTTGTTTCTTCACATGATATGTAAACAGGGGCGGATATACAATGGGCGCAGTGGGGGCAGATGCCCCCACTGAAATCCTATAGGTCGATTAATATGTAGTATATTTTAGTTCCAAAATTTTATACCCTTTACAATTGTCCCCACTTATTTGAAAAATAATAAAGATATATGGTAGTTAGTGTAAATATACAAAAGAATGAGACTATAAATTTTAAGAAAAAGACCCACCATCAATCTCAAAATTAAAAAGGACAAGTTAGAAGACAAAAAATATCTTTTCACTTAATTTTTTGTGGAACCATGCTCACCCACAACAAATATCTCCCAGCCCATTTATTTATTCAATTTTTTTTGTATTTTCTTCCTCATAAGAAACCCAACACCAACTCCTCCACCTTCTACTTTCCTTTTCATCTCATTCAAAGTTCTTGGAATCCCTAATTTCCCTTTCATCTCTTCTAAAGTTCTTGCAATCTCTAAAATACTATATTGAAGGTCATAAAAGTTCAAGGTGGACCACTATTTCTTCTTAATAGTAAGTTTTATCTTATTCTTAAATGAATTCATTATAATTTTTATCATTTCTTAATATGGTGGAATATTTATCTATTACTTGAGAGTTGCTAATTGTTTATAATGTTAAAATTTTAGAAAATATTTATTTTATTTATGTTTATGTGTCATGGAAATGATGGAATGGTATATTTATGATGCTAATTTATTGATTTACTATTTTATTGAATGGTATATTCAATTATGATGATATTTTATTTAGTTTGAAAATATACAAAATAGTGTAGAATATGGAATTAGTCTTTTTTTTATAATTTAATTTGTATATAATTTGCTTATTAATTTAGAAAGTATGAAAACTTGATTATTATTTTTTTGATAAACAAATGAATTTCATTAATTTGACAAATCCAGATTACAAACGCTAGAGGGTAAACCCCCGCACCACATAAAATCAACACCAAGATGTGCCAATCTATGTGCCAGTAAATTAGCTTCCCTATGAACATGTACAATAGAGCAATGATCGAAAAGAGACACTAACTCCGGAATTTCGTAAATCAACACACCTTCCTCCCACCACACCAAATTCTTCTTATTAATCTCTGTGACCGCAATCAAACAGTCAGACTCGATAATACATTCCTGTAATCCATACTCAAGTGCTATTTCAAATCCATAAAGTATGGCATGGACTTCTGCAAAGAGGGAATTGGCAAATAAACCTATCTGCTTTGCTGCACTAATCATCACCTCTCCCTCACTCGATCGTACCACTACACCCAAACCGGCCTCCAAACTTGAACCACAATAAGATGCATCCACATTGATCTTCACCTTGTTCAATGGTGGAGGCTGCCAACAAGTCCCAACTCTAATCGTCCTACCTAACGGCCTCGGAGCAGATAAGGTTGTTAGTTGGCCTATCAACCTGTTAGTAGAGAACATTAGAGCCGCAAGTGTTGCACAGCAAGATGAATGCAAGCATTCATTCCGAATTCTCCAAATTGACCAAAGCAAAATGACCATTAAGTCCAAATGCCCTATACTCGAAGCCATAGCAATTAAGCGCTGCCATAGGTCTTGTTCTCCTTCCCAGTCATCGACACAAAAAGAAACCATGGTGTTGACAGCTCCCATACTTGTCTGCTAAATGCAAAACCAAAAAAAGCATGGTTTATGCTTTCCTCACCCTCTCCACACACTACACAACGACCATCCAAATCCATTCCACGTTGCTGCAAAATTTGCTTGACCGGTAATAGACCCCAAGCCAGACGCCAAATGAAGTATTGCACCTTTGACAGAGTGTTGGCCCTCCAAACCTGACGCCAAATCTGTCTTTGCTGGTCATCAATATCATCCACCCATCCTAATAACCTTCGAGCAACAAAGTAAGACGATTTGACAGTAAACTCACCCATGAAAGTCTCATTCCATATTAAACTATCTGATCTAGGTATTCTCGGGATTGGTAAACACATGATTCGACCAACACATGAAAACTTAATTATTAATTTAACTAGTTATGGAGAAATTCCTTATAAAGAGGAAGCCAAATTTGGAGGGTTTATCCCAAATCAACGATGCAGAACATTGTGCAAAAGAAGCTTGTGTTGATAATGAAAGGATTTTGAAATGTTTTCAAACTATGAAAACTCATTGAAAAAGGTTATAATGTATCATTTCTCATAGAATTCTTATGCATTTGGAATATATGATTTTTATAATTTTAAAATATAAATTTGAAACTATGTATATTAAATTACCCCACTGTCTAAAATTCCTAGATCGGCCACTAATGTAAATGTAATGTTATGACAATTTCTTCTCAAATTATTAATACATCACTCCCCGACTATATATTTTTTTTAACAATTTAATAATTTTAATAAGAAATTATTATCGATATTTATTGATTTACAAAATCACAATGCATACGATGCATGCCTTCACAATGGACCTTGGCCTCAATGGTTAGGTATCTTGCCCTTTCAAGTAGGAAATTTAATATGTTTGCGTAGGCACACCAACCTACCTTTCTAATAAATATTGCTTTTTTTTTCTGGCCAGAAAATATTGCTTATTTATTAGAAAGGTTTAGTAGACTAATTAGTCGTAATCGAACTAAATTTTGCATAATAATTACACTTAGAGAGTTCTTAAAAGTTCAAATTCGTACCGCACACTTCAAGTTGATTTTTTTAAAAAAATTTCTTTTAGGTTCATGTTTTTCTTAATTATTTGCTTTAAATTAAACACCCTTAAATTTTATTTTGAAGAACTCTGAAGAGAAATTTGCTTTTGTCTCTTGCAGTAAAGTGTTTTTATATTCTTAGCAAACCAAAAAAAAAGTGTTTTCAAAATTCAAATAAATCGGAGCCAGGTTCAAGTAAAAACATCATATGTTTGAGAAGTGCCACAATTGTTTTCAATATTAATTTTCATGGTCCCAATGACCCAAAATTATTCCAAACAAATGGGGTTATAAATACATCAACAAGTTGGGGAGAAAAACGTACTATATTAATATTAGTATACTATAGTACTAATAAGAAAGAAAACTTGCAAAAATATGAAAACCAAAAATGTTCATCAGCAAGGGAAGTAATCATCTAGAAAGGGTTTCATTAGAACCACAAACATTTTGAGCAAAAAAGAAACATTTTTGTCGCTCTGTTTCTGTCCAACCCAACACTAACGACATTGTTCTTATTTCTTTGCCACGATATATAGATGAGATATAATGAAAGCTTACAAAATTATTGATCCAGTTAACCAATTTTTTGAATAGATCAAATTTTATTTTACAATATATTTTAAACACAATTTTAACCAAATTATACGAAGTTGGAAAAAAGTTTGATTATACGAAGCTTTCACTTTTAAATAAATATATAAAATATCACCTCAAAGTATTAATGAGCTCCCTAATTAAAATTAATATATATTTTTACCTCAAAATTTTAATATATATTTAGGGTTTAATTTTAATATTAGGAAAGAAATTTTGAAAGCTTTACTTCTTGGTTAATTATTGACATCATTAACACTGACATGTCGTAGAAATCAAATTATATGTAGTATATGGTGTAAATTGTGAATTGACTTCATAATTACATAGTATGAAATTTAATTAAATCCAGTCTTAGGAGGAGCCTGAAATATAATCTCGGTTCTAAATTAACTCTGTTCATGTCAAAGTATAAAATTTAAATAAATTTAGTGAAATTCATTCTTAAACAACAATTTAGTCACTTTAAACAAGTAGTACAGTATACCCAAACTTATATTAAAACTTGTACAAAATTACACAAGGAACATTGGCACATTGCCATGCAATATTCCATTAAATGAATTATTATGAGTTTTCAATTTCCCAAGTGCCATATACTAATATTAACCATGCAATTCATTCAATTAATTATATTAATTAATTGCATGAAACATTAATGGTTGCTTCAAAAAACATTGATTGCTAAAACGTGTCCAACACATTGGCGGAGGCTGCTGACAAGCCGCGCTGGCGGCCGTGCCTGGTGGGCGCGGTGGCTAATTAGCTTAGCTGCTTCTTCTTTTTGCTCATTTTGCTTCAACTCTAAAACTCTTCAATTCCCTTTATTGTTTTTAGTCAACTTTATATTATGGCAAAAGGACATAAACCAATTAAGCTGGCTTCATTAATGGGAATTAACTGTATTATATTGGCTATAAATATTTAGAGAGCGGCTTTTAAAGAAAGGAGGAAGTTTCAGAAATGAAGCTCATTAATTTCCCATAGAGAGATGGCAATGTACTTGTTAAAAAAAATCGAAGACCCATTGATTATATTATCGAGTTATGACACTTGTTACAAGTACTTTAGAGATATTAATTGTTGTATTAAATATGTTTGTCGATGGTTAATGTGATTATTTATTTATTTTCAATAGATTAATTGGATGAAGATACTATTATTCTTAGGTGAAATGAATAATAATAAACGATTTCAAATATACCGTCGTTAAATTTCCAATTGTTGGAATTATAATTTATAAGACACATAAAATAATCAAAATCAATAATTAATTTTCAAGTCTCTTTTTGGCTTATAGTTTATAAACCATTAATCAAAAAGCCCCTTTAATTAGAGATCTCTAGAAATCTACTTTAGGCTGGAAGGATAGATCAATTCATAAAGCAAAACTAAATTTCTTCACCTATATCTTTGTCTACCACAACTTTTTTTTTTCCTTCTTTGTTTTTTTTTATTGATTATTACTTCATTTTTTAACAAAGTTAAATGAAATATAAAATCTTTAAGAAACTAAAAATGGGCAATTTTAATCTACTTATATCTCATTCCTACCAACTTAAGTAACATGTGCATTCATGAAGGAGATATAATAATTGTCCAAGGATTCAGCCTTGGTAGGCTTTACCTTGAGTCTGAGTAGATCAAATTCAGTTTGCTTCTAGTTCTACTTCTATCCCCATTCCCCAACAAGTCTAAGTTAATTTTTGAGAACTTGGGAGTTGGGATAGAGCCTATTTTATATGTTGTTTAACTTTATCTGGGCTTTGCAAAAACTGAAATCTCACAGTTCAGCTATATTTTTGTCAACAGATCAAAAACCTTGTTTTGTAGAGCCCAATTTTGTAAAGCCCTAAACACCTTCAACTCAATGCAAAGTTATAGAATTCAGAATTGTAGACAGGAAAATTAAGGAACAAGTTCTTCTATTAAACAGTAGAAAACAACTAGAGCTTTCAAAAAGAGGAAGACCGAACAATGTCAGACAATTTCGACCTTGCATATCTTCGATTCCCTTGGCAACATCAGTAGTTTCTTGGCAATCTCTGACTGTTTTCCCCTTCCATTCCCATTTCTATTATTAGCTTCTCCAAAACACTTCCATTCTTCAGGAAATACTTAACTGCTGTTTCCATCTGACCAACAAATGAATGGATCTCAATTGCTTTCAAGTGAGACAAGAGACAAGAAGGTACCCTTTTAGGTCGTGGAACCCAGCTTAGATTTTGCAAAGCTTCCTGAAGGCACAAAAGGGAGAAGAAGGCAGTAAGAGTTAGCAATATTAGAAATTCTTCAATAAAACTAACAATTAGTTATATTTTAATTCATACCTTATTGAAGATTAGAGTCCTTAGCTTAGGTGTACATTCAAGCAAATCTACCAAATCCACTTTGCACCCATCATACTTAAGATTAGGGCTAATCGCCAGATGGACCAGGTTGTGATACACAGGTAGGGGCTTGTGACAAGAACTAAGAAACTAAAATCATAAAGGCAATGTTACATTATAATTTGCAATAAAACTGCAAATTCTATATATATACACACATGCATAGATCGATAGAGCAAGAATCTACAAACAATCATTTTGGGGTCTCATTTGAAACTATCAACAACACTAAATTTACTGTAAGTGACTTGTTATAAAGATTATATCAACAAGGAGTAAGTGGACTAACCCAGAAGAAATCATTAGTGAAATGAAGTGATTGAACATTACTAATGCCTCCAACAAGATTAGTTGCGCTATCCTTGGCAGGTAGCCGAGTACTGCAGTAGTAATCAGCTACATTCTCTATATCAACTTTGACAAGAGAATGTAGGTTTGCTAATGAATAGGCTGCTCCCAAAATACAAGAGAGTCTCAAGTAGACAAGACTTGGGGCATCAACCGCGACACGAGGAAGGGTAACAGTGGGCCCACTTACGAAATTATAGCCTATAGTCAATTTCTTGAGTGAAGAATGGGATATATATAGAAATCCTTTACATTTGACCCATGAAGAACGTATAACAAACTCTTCAAGCATAGGGCAACCAGAGACAAGCCTGTCAAATGAATCATGATCGTTAAAGTTTACACATTCAAAATGCAAAGTCTTGAGACTTGGGAAACAAACCGTAGTAGGAATGATCAGAGCTAAAGAAACAATTAGTTCCAATTTCACCAGTGTCTTGCTTGTAAAGAGACTGGAAGGTAGAATAGAACTGGTTAGTTTAAGCCGCGTGGCTAAATATAGTTCTTGAAGAGGTCGGTTTAAAGCATAACTAATCCAACCACAAATTCGAGAAGCACTGCCGGGGTTCAAAGGAGCACGACCCAGTCCAATTAAATCATTATCAAGTATGAGACCAAACCTTTTAATACATGTCGTATCATGGAAGAACAACACTTTTTCTACAAAGTTCATAAAATCAGCTGATTGCCTACCCTCAAAATCAAGATTAGAAACTAGAGTATAAAGATACCTCCACCTAGTTGATAAAACGGAGGTGCGGACTGAATATTTTGTGGGCAGGAATGATAGGATATGACAAAGAATTGAATCCGGCAAGTTACTGAGCCGATCAATGCTGCTTCCACCTTTCACTGAGCTAGCCATAAGCTATAAATATCGGGGTTCAACACTGGAACAGGCAATTCAACAAACACCTGGGGTGCAATGCAATCACTAAAAATCAAACTCCATTCAGGGACGGAACACTCAAATTTGATTTCATTTCTCAGCAACCATAACGCATAACAAATCACAACTTTCACCAATCTTCATTTTCTTTTCTAGGTTTTTGCTCGACCAGGGGAACCATAGTCCATTTTTTATTTCCTTTAGTAACTACAAACAAGGGGTTGCGGTTTTGCGTTTTTGTTTATTCTCTGGCCCAATTGTGAATTGTGTGACCAAATGACAAATATTGGGCCTAGCCTTCTCTTTGAACAAAAATGTATTTCCGCTTTTGACTACAAAAACAAAAACAAGATAATACTAATCAGCAATTTACCTATTAAGCTTGTATATAATAACAGTGTTGCCCAAAAACAAATTATTAATAATAGAAATCTTATTGGGTTCTCGTGGATTGGTCGAAATGATAAAAGTTTGAATTTCTGGTGTAAGTCTAAAAAGCTAGACTAAGAAAGGATATGTAAATTTCCAAAGAAATTGACGGTTTGTCCGATATTTTCTTTTGCTACTTACGATTTGTCCGATATTGAAATTAAGATAAATTAAATATCTAATCCCATTGTTCTTATGTAGCAATTTAGTGCAACTGATGAGAGATTACTAATGCAAGTGTTTATTCAGCCAAATGATCTTGGTACCAAGCAATGCTTCTCGATTTGGATGGTAGATAGAATTTTACCCCAACTAATAAGCGAACTCGTTTTGGCAAAACATGAAATTATCTAACATATAATACAAATTATAAAGATTTGCACTAATTTTTAGGTTTCCTAAAGTCAATAGACCTGAAAGATTATTCTAATACTCTATGAGGAAGGCCTAAGTAGAGAAACCCTAAAAATGAATCTTGTTTCAACACAATGCCCAGGCTGGATTAGTTTTGATGTGGGAGCAAACATTTGAGAGAGGTCGTTGAGGGCAAATTTTCTGGTTGGTGATAGAATTGACAATGAGATTGACACAATTCTCACTTGTGGTATATTGTCCTATCAATGTCCCTATTGAAAAATTGTTTACAATCAAGCATTACTTAAAACATGTCCTATAAGTATCAAACCATATGATTAGAAGTCTAATCAACTTTAGAATAATGAAAGTAACTGCTATGATTGATTATTTTTCATTTTTATGTTTAATCATGCTTTTTTTTATATATATTACTAATGATTATTACCTGTAAATTGAAGTTGAAAACTTAAAAAAAAATTTCCCTCTTAGTTTGGTAGAGTTGAGTCAGATTAGGAGGATTGGGACACATTGCCAAATGCTTCATAACAACCCTTAAGCCATGATTACATTTGATTTTGATTATCTAACCAAATTAGCTCAAAAGTTTCAAGTTTCCCTAGTGGGGGTTTTGTTTTGAAACAAAAGTTCAATTCTTTTTGCATACATTTTTTTTCATAACTTAAATTATAAGGGATATTTGTTCAAATTTGGTTCATCAACCATGATATCTATGGCAAGCCTACTTTTGCTTGAGTTTCAAGTATGCAAAAAAGTGTAACATAAAAAAAAAAAAAAAACTATTCATTTTCTTTTCAATGCCTCCTCCTTTTGCTCTTTCTGATATTTGGGTCCTTCTCACTCAAAATGATTTAGATGAAATCTACTCAAACCTTGAACAACCTCTCTTCATGTCTCCCTTAGCAATTAACTCTGAAAATTTCCATCCAAATTGGCAAGTTGTTGAAATTCAATTACCCTTCTTGGTAGGGATTTTTGGTTCCTAATATTTTAATCTTTCATGACAGCAAATGTAGAGAACTAAATGTTGATTGCAAATGAAGAAACACTTTCAATGTTGGAATGGCATGAAAGATTGAAGATGAAGTATCCGAGCATTTGACTCGATAATTGATGCATAAAAAGCTTCAGATAAAATTCGAACTCCGAATCCCTCTTCTAAAGAGAAAAAAAAAATTATATAGAGAGAGAGATTAATTGAAATACTCCAAAGTAGAAGGAGCTGTTTTTCAACTGAAAATAACAATAGTTCTCAAGTTCCATTACTCATCTCATCAGAATTTTGATTTCTACTAACAAATGGACTGCAAAAAGAATCCTCCATGAGAAGGAAGAACAAAAGAAAGAATGCAAAAGGAAAAAGCAACACAGACTCCAATAACTAATGACCTTTTTAGGACCTAATTAACTCATAACTAAAACCCTACAACTCTGCTACCCTTAAGCTTCCATTTTTTTCTTCTACCCTTTTGTTTCTCAGTTCTCTCTCATTACAATCCCTCTCTACTATCTAAAAATATTGGTCATCTAATTTTTGCTCCTATTTCCCCCATTCCAACCCTGTACAAAAAAAACAATGAACAAAGATATAAAATAACAGTAAGAGAATAACACAAGGGAATAAAAAAAGAGAGAGAGGGAGGGAAACAGAGAGGAGAATGATTCATCCCCAAACAAGGGATTCATCATTCTCCACACCCTCTTCCTCAAATATAATCCAACGCCGGATTGCTTTTATTCGGAATCAACTCTGGCGAATTGTTGATCATTGTCACAGGTGCAGGGTCACCCATTTTGGTTCTCATCTCGAGCACCTTCTTATGTGAATTGGAATGCAAGGATGGGACGAACGTTGGACTGGCTGCAGGCCGGTACTCAGGGAAAAGCCTGCCTGACTTGTAGCGCACGCCACAAGCATTGCAAAGGGTTTTCGGCCCCATTGGCCCTGCCCTCCATTGCGGCGTCTTTGTTATCTCACAATGCATGCATTTCCTAACTGCTTGTCCTGATGGAGCCTGGTTGCTATCAGCAGGAGCAGCAGCAGCTGCTGGAAGTGACAACTTGATCTTCTTTTTCTTCTTATGTTCCGGGTTAACTTGCCTAGGAAGTTTGATCAGGAGCCGGGACTCAGCATAGTTCTCAGAGTCAGAAGGCACCTTAGGGACAGCAAATGATTGAGGGACATCATTCTCATTGACAGATGAAGTTGGGGAGATCAGCTGAATTGCCGGACGAGGATTGAAGGTAGCAGGGCGAGGACGCTTGCTACGCGCACGTCCACGCCTTCCAGGGGCAGCAGCCATTTCAGGGCTATGCGGCAATGTTTTGTCTCCGGAGCACGAGCTGCTGCTTTCGAGGACGGAAACAGGGCTGGAAGTCTGGAATTGACTATGGGATGAGTCCTTGTTGATTGAAGAGGACTCTTCTTTCTTAATTGTCAAACTTGCTCCACATTGAGAATCTTCAACAAAGTTTGACAACCATTCCAATTGAACAATGTCCTCATACTGCAAACAAACAAAAATTAACCAAAATTTTAATCAGCCAACAGCAATCATATCATAGTTAATTAGTACTATATATTATCACTTAATTATTATTACTTCAGATCAAAGCATTTGAAATCCTTGGAATTCCAGGCTAGTTAGAATAGAAGGGACTATAGTATTTTTTAAATTAAAAAATAAAAATTAAACTTTTAATGCCACCTAAGCATGTATAACTAATCACATGGGAAATCACGTGACATCCATAACTGAATCAATAATTATTGCCACTAAATAATGCAAAACTCTTGGGTGGATTCCACATTTCCACCCACGTAGCCGACAATCAATACAAAAAAATAATATAAAAAATAGAAATCATTACTAAAATTTTAAAATTAGTCCAATTTTTAGACCCCACAAAATTAGCAAAAACTTCCAAAAAAAATCTAAGCCTGATCAGTGTTAATTATGACGTCATAATTAGAAAAAAAACTGCGGGAGGGAAATGATTTGATACTAACCGGAACAGAGAGTTCAGCAGAGAGGTCGGAAGCACTGTTATTGGAGAAAACTGAGTCAGAACCAGGCAATGACTCGGAATGAGTATTCCAAATGCTAGGAAAACCGGCGGAGTTAAAGGCGGCGGCGCCGGAGTCAGAGGCGGATAAGCCAGCCTCAATATCCTCGTTAGGGAAGTCGAGGAGGTCGTCTATGTGGTCGAAAAAGCTGCCGCAATCTATCTCATCGATGAAGTTCGCTGGTCCAATCATGTTTTCTTTTATATAATTAAATTAGAAATCTAAACCTGCAAAAAAGAATAAATTTTTTTTAATAAATTTCACTCATTTTTGCATGTGAAGGTCTATCTTTATAAAGAAAAGTGGCCAGCCAGCAACTGGAAAAAAATGATTGCCGTGTGGCGCATGTTAGTGTTAAAAGCGCCAGTTTCGAAAGTGCTTTGAACTTGAGTGTCGGTCCGTGACATATGCAAAATTGTCAATTTTGTTTTGAAATGTATTATGGATTTTTCTGGTTTGAAAATTGAAAATTCAAATTTGGGTATTCCCAATTGGAAGTATTTGAAAGTTTGAATCAAAATTGAAAAATCCTAGCATGTTTTATTTTTCTTTTTGATTTTTGAAAAAAAAAATGCGAGGTGAATCAAAACTTGAGAAGTGGTCCAGGTGCAGCTAAAATTTGGATTTATTTGTAAGAAAAAGAATTATTTGATTTTTATTTTTTAATTCGAGTGGAAAAGAAAAAGAATGGAGGGATTCTGAAGCAAACCTTTGTTTACTGAAGTGAGCAAAACTTTATGGAAAGAAGAAATGGAATTCCAGAAAAATGAAGAGAATTTTCTTGAGAAACCTGCAATGGAAGTGAACAGAAAGTGAAATTGTTAGTACATAATAAAGTACAATAATTGCTGAAATAATAGTATACGGTGCAATTCATTGAGTAAAAATGCAGCAGAAGCTTCTTATGTCTCATTCTTCCAGAAAAACCAAAAACCAACAGAAATCATTTTACAATTCTAATAATTTCTTCACATTACTCTGTTTGTTCCCCGAGAAAAGTAAAAGGAAAAAAGAGTTGAATTTTCTCGGAACCATGTTTTGCTTAATTGCTAAGACACAATGAGAACCAAATTCAGTAAAAACAGAGTTGAGAAAACAGTTGAAATTTTTGGTTTAAACCCATAATTGGGACTTGGGATAGGCACTTGCAATGACTCAAACAGTGAAAAAGTTCAGTCCTGGGAAAATTCAGTTCAATTCCTTCTCATTTTCTTCCACTTTTTTTTTTCTCAGCGACCAAACAGGGGAAAGAAAATTTTGCCTTGTCAGAACCAGTAATTGAATATCTTTCTCCCTGCCGACACTGAAATTTTCAATGTAACACCAATCCAATTGTTCAAAGAAGAGAAACAACTCACTCAAATACCATAATTCCCGCCCAAAGAGTAAAACTTTGATTGAGAATCCCAGGACCCCCAAATTCAAAAAACCTCCAAAAAGAAGGAAAATTTCCAGCAACCCCTCAATCAAACAAATTAAAACTTGAAACCCATTTCATCATTTGATTAGAAAAAGCAGTGAATGGTATGTATGCAATATAGTAGCAGTAGTAAGCAAAGGCAATGGCTTTGTGAAATTAACAATACCTTGAAGGAAGAGAGCAAGCAGAGGAGAAGAGAAAAGAAAGGAAATTGGGAAAGTTTTGAAAAGAGAGAGAGGAAGGAAACAAAGGCTAAAAAGGAAGAGGGGGAAGGATTTGAAGGGGTTTATGGTAGGTGAGAATCCTCCTTCATTGCTAGCTGTCTTTTACTCTCCTTCTCCTTTCTGTCTTGATGTTGAAGTCTTCTCTCTCCCTGATTACCCTCTTGGGTCCCACTCCCTTTCATAAACAAAAAAAAATCCTTCAAATTTTTAATTTTTCTTCCCAAAGTTTTCAAATTTCCTTCTGTTTAGGCAATTTGAGGAGTAAAAATGGAAAATTGAAATGGAAAACTTAAATAAAAAAAAAAGTTCGTATGAAAATTGAGGTCTTTTTAGTGTTTGATTTGTATGGAGTTGGGGAAAGAAAGGCAAGATTTTGTTAGCATATTTATACAGCAGGAGCAGGCAGGGAAGGAAGATAAGGTACTTTTGTCAGATTCTTTTAACTGACAGTGTAAAATTTTTTTAACATTTTTTTAACCACCTTAAATGGAAAAAAAGTCAATAGTAAGAAACTATTGACGCGCGAAAATGGAGCGTCTTCCTACGTACGGTGAATTTTCCTGATGTGGCGTAGTTTAATTGGGAATATTGACGTGGCAAGAAAGAATTGCGCGTGGGATTTAATCCTTACTGGGTTTCACATTCCTTGTGGATTAGATTTGCCACCCATTTTGCCAATTATACAACTTTACATTTTTTGTCTTGAGCTGTCAAATGTGAAATAACCTAACGCGGTTGTTCATTCCATGAAGTTTTCGTATATTTGGAAATAAAATAAATTATTTATTACCAAAAAAAGGAAATAAAATAAATTTTTAAAAACAAGACATTGTTCTTGCCATTTTTATTATTACTACTAGTTGTGTATTTAATCAATCAATTGGGAAGATTAATTTAGTTTCTAAAACTATGTTATTTATCTATTTTTTAACTTCACAACTTTATTGAAGGCTGAATCTTAATCGTCATTGAAGGCTGAATCTTAATCGTCGTATCTAAAAATTAGTGTAACACATTATAAGAAGATCCTATGAAAAATGCTCCAAATTTATCTATGGAAACTTGGAAATGTGAGAGATGGTTTTAATTTTAAATGGAGTTTATTGATCATTTTCATCTTATTAAATTTGAATCAATTTGAAAGCAAGTAATCATATATTCTCATTCATAATTTGTATTTAATCAATCAATTGGGAAGAATAATTTACTTTCTATATTTTTTTTATCACTTCACAAATTTACTGAAGACTGGATCTTAATCGTCGTATCTAAAAAAAGTAATGTAAGACGTTATAAGCAGATCACATGGTTAATGTAAGCAGATCACATTTTTAGCAACTTACTTGTTGAAACTTCGACATATGGAAAATGATCTTATATATATTTAAATGGAGTTTATCATCGTATTCAATTTATTAAAATTCTTACCTTTAAATGAAGAGTTAATCTTTAGATTTTCGTAATTTTTTCTCATTAAACCTTAGTGCAATATTTTAGTATTTTCTTTCTTTCTTATTTGAGACCGTTAGGGATTGAATCTTTGTTATTGAAGACAAGAGTTCAACATATTACTACCAAACAATATGACTGATGGCACATATTAGTATTTTATAATTGATAATTTAGTCAATCTAATTTTAAGATTTTAAGAATTTTATCATTGTCGTGTTTAAGAGGACCTACCGTTCGAATCTAAAATCTCTATGGGTTTGGGTTTCGTTATAGTTTTATTCAAAGTATTATGATTGTTGTGCATTGCCACTATTTTACGTGCCAATGAAGAAAATTTTATGCACGTACGCTTGTAATAATAGTAATAGGAAAAAACAAATTCCTAAATATTCAAGCTTAAACATAATGATCTCATTTAAATTAATATTACACCGATCTTTTGAACTTTCTATACATACATGCACGCACATATATACATATAGGGCTTGCACTTGGAAATTCCACGTAGCAATGGGATTCATATGTACTGTTTTATGATGGTTCCGTTAGTTTGAAGTTAAAATGGATGATTTGACTAAAACTGTCATTCAGTGGCTTATTTTATAACACCTTTTACAAATTTGAGGGTCAAAAAATACAATAAAACATACATTTATACATATAAGAGATAAAAAATCGAAATATTTAAGATTAATATTGTCTATCGAAATCTTTTGAGAGTGAACTTTTACCATTAGAAATGAAAAGTAGTACTATATATATATATGAAGCATGTGGTTTTGGATAGAGGCTAGGAAAAGAAGCTTTATGGCTTAATTTGCAATTGGATACATTAATGGCATTAATGCATTTGTGGTGATATGTCTTTGTACATTTTGTCTTACCAATTTGAATAAATTGTAAATTGATTGAGGTGATGGCATAGAATTCAAATGATTTAAGTTTTTTTTTTTTCCATCTTTATCTGTTACAGTTTGTACTTAATTGCTATATATACATATCAATATTTTGAATTAATCATGAGACTTGAATAAGCATTAACATTTTTATTTTCCATTTTTTTTAGTTGCCTAGGGGTTACCACAAAAACGTGTTGAGAGGGTACGTCAAGAACATTTGCTTGATACATATATACACAATCACTTCTATATCATAAAATCTTTTTTTTTTTTTACATGAGTTATATACAAGATAATCAATAACCAGGCACGGATGTTAAGGACGAAAAAGATCATGTGCCAAATATAAGATAATACGTAATAGAAATGTAGGTCACAAAAATATATATCGCACCTAAATTCAAACTCGTACAATTAAAGACTACTAGACTAGATTAACTATCCATTACTAATTGCATGCCAAGGTTCGCCGTTAATTAAGTTATTTGATGTGTGATCTAAACTAAATTGCCACGTAATCATATTTAAATGCATTATTTTAAGGTTTTGGGTGTTTTATTTCAATTTTCAAATCTCTTTATATATATATATATATATATATATATAGGGCTGTGGAGTTTTAGCAGACTGCATAAACGAGTCTAGAATGGTGACATGTGTTCCCTAGAGACTAGATTGAAATGTTTAAAATTTAATTAACTCAGAAAAATGGACATGTGTCAACTTCACAATCCGCTTATGGAGTCCAAAATTTACACCATCGGTCTATCAAATAATTACCCATATATATTTATGAGTAAATTTATGATTTTTGAGCATTTTTATGGGTCCTTTCATACTCATTTGATTGCTTAAATATTGTCTCTCTTTCTACGTGAAAAGACCAAGAATAGTCATAGCAAGTGGATGACTGAATATGTCATTATTTAGGGACATTCCAAAATTATTTTTACTTCAAAAAAATAATAGAGGGGAGAGTAAATATATAGGGAAGGATTTCGAACCCTATTCTATCATGGTGAACTTGGCGCTTTCTACCTAGAATTGGCAAGAATTCATATTTTGTTTTTTTAACCAAAATACAAGATTTGAATTTGAGGCATATGGCCATTAGATCAAAAGTTTACCCGGAATCAAGGGTTCGAATCCTTGTCTTGCCTTCTCCCCTCCCCCTTAGTTGTAATGTTATCATGAAAAAAAAAAACAATAGAAGATTTTTACAACAGTTTTTAAGACAATATTATTTGTATATTAGTCAAATGTTTAATTTTCATAATACAGATAATAATAATAATAGCTATTTATTAAATTATTATAAATAATTTCTTAAGATATGATGCAAATTAGTACGTATTACTACTAATACTTAACCAGTGTGTTTTCTTTGGTCACAAAGAAAAGCTTTACTAAAGTGTTATTCACTTTATTAAAAAAATTAAAGTAATTAAAAAGAGAAAATCTATGAAAAAGAGAAATTATGCTGTCACTGGCTGGGATTTGCCTATTTTAAGAAATAAATATATATAGTAGAATTTACCCTCTAAGTATTAATTATTTAATTTTTGTGGTTCCCTTATCTCCCCACCCTGTGGATGGGAGCCACAGGTTGTTCAAAATTGGAAAAAGAGCATTACCAGCAAATAAAGGAGATACTAAATCTAGGTTTTAAAATTTTAATTAAAACAAGTGTGGTTTTTTGGCCAAAAAATAATTAAACTGTAGATTTTTTATATATAAAATATAAAGAAATTAAAGGTTTAATAAAAGGGACTGCATAACAGAACAATGTTTGGGGTTTTTTATTAGCCACTAGAGAAATGATGAACCTCACTCACTCTCAAAGTCAAGACTGCCCCATTAATTGTTTCCCTTTCATTCTCTTTTAACTAACTTGAAATGTACTCTTTGAACCAATTCCTTCTAAAATACTCTCAGTTTTTTTTTATTCCTTTTTTCTCTCTGAAAAATCTGCTATTTTTATTTTAAAAAGTTCTGTGCATATGCTCCATGCATATCCTTTTTTTTTTAACTAACTTGGGTTGCACTCTTTGAATCACTTCCTTCTAAAAGACTTCTCTTCCCATTCTTTCCAAAAAGCAAAATTTAGGGTTAAACCCATTTCGGTTAGGCTCTATGCACTATGAAAATGGGGATTCGGTGTAATAATAATTAGACAATGGGGAAGGGAAAATAACACTAAATTAACTTTTACAACTTGGTTGTCTTTTTCTTCGATGAAAATTTAGGTCTAGGTTTTGAAATTTTTTTAGATGATACAATCACAATATCCCGATCTCTTTACAATAAGATAATTCCTTATATACCAAAACAATATCCAATAAGAAACATCAAATAAACAAACCATGTGATAATAATAATTACCATTATAATAACCAATTAACAAAATTAGCATAAAATTACACAAAACCACAGGTAAGACTTGCACTAATGATCGACCTCACATTCCAACATTTATAAGTTAAAATTACAACATGGATTCAGTCTGGCCTACGTAGAATTTTAAATGTAAATGATAATGAAAAAATTGATAAGATGTATGAATCAACTTGATTAACAATTGTTTTTTTTTTTGAATTTTTACAGAGAAACTTTGTTATTCTTAATTTTCATTTATTCTTTTCAAAATTATACTCGTTATCTCAAAATAACAATTATATTATATATTAAAATACTTTTAGCAAAAAAATAAAATACTTTCTTTTTAAATTGACGAGTATAATAAATTACATTGTCCGAAAGTACGATCACCTTAAATACCTTAAAAATAGAAAAATGTGTGTTTGTTTTGTGGGTTTTTAATTGTTAATTAATGATGTGATAGACATAGACACACAAAAATTTTATAGTAAATCAAACAATCTAAAGATGCATCATCAATGTATTAGCTTCATTTCTTAAGTCTTCCTTTTTTAGTGCAAAATTCATATATAGTGTGGAAATTAATTTAATTGTTAATGTGTTACACACATGGATTTTAATACAAATTAAATGTTAACATTGCATTCTAATAAAAATATGATAGGCATACTATTTCTTCCCTTTAAAGACAAGAGGAGGAAAGGTGTTATGTCTATCATTATTTTTTAACAAATACCTTATGATTAACGAGATATGTTGGGCCATGTATTTATAACCATGCCTTTATATAGAGACATCTTTATATATATATATATACAAATTTCCTCCTACCTCAATCTATCAAAAAAAAAAAAGCGTTTTTTCGAGTGTCGGACCTATCAATAATTTTCACTGTAACTATGAATTTGGATAATTATTTGATACACGTGTAAATTTTGGATTCCACAAGCGGGATAAGAAATTAACACATATATCCATTTTCAAAATTAATTTGTTTTAAAATTCAAAACTATTCCCTGGACACATGTGACATGTCAACCCTTAACCCCCCATGTGTAGTCTGCTAAACTCCACTAACGTTGTATTATATATAAATCCTTTGAATTTATCCATTACACTAAAACAAATATAGAACCAAATAAAAAATCATGACATATTTGTTTCAAAACTTATAAAACCAAAATTAACTTCCAAAACATATATATAATTTAGTTCAAGCGATTAGTGCATACTTCCCTGTATCCATGAACAATTCTAAATAGGAATTTAATGTTCATTTAAGAACGAGTTATCATTCCTTTAATTTATTTATCATTTTTAAATTTTTTGATTTGATTAATGATTGGTACGTTGTTCACAAATAGATTTTTAGATGATTGAATTCATTTTTATTTTTTAATATATTCATTTAGTATTTATGAACACGTTAATTAATTTATTTTCATGAATATATAATTTCATTTAACCATGTCAAATATAATTGAACATAAACATCTTATTTAACAAATGAGTTAAATACGAGCCAATCTCAAGTAATTCAAATAATAAACAAACACATTTCCTTCATGTTCAAGTTATAGATTCATTAACACCAATAAACACATGTATGTATCAAAAAGAAAAATGGAGTAAAATTTTTACTAGTATTTAAATATTTAAAAAATATTGGGAGACAAGAGAGTATTGTTTAAGGTCTCTTATGTTCATATTTGTAGGGCAAGAACTTAAAAATATTAGGCCGTACCAATCAATATAATATTGTGTACACTAAAAACTACACACCATCTTGGTCAAGTACAAAAGTTTTTGATCTAACATTTCATTAGTATACAAAAAAACAAATAATAATGGAACGTCTCTCCCCAATCCATAATCTTAATGTGTCGGTAACGGGAAAATACTATGGCCAATGTATCAAAACCAATGGGAGAAGCACATGGCTTTGTGTCCTAAAATGGGTGCCCATGCATTCATTCATTTGTTGAATATTATTGTTAAAAAATAAATAATACAATTTAATTTCAATTGTAAATAATCAAACTTCAAAAATACCTAAATCAATTGAAATTAATTTTATTCCTTAACATTGCCTAACACATTATAACATTATATTATACAATTTTTCCGTTGTAGCTTTGATTAATGGCAAATCCCCATAGATATGGACTAAAATTTTTTTGACTCACTAATCGTCCACGCTTGCCTGCCAATCAAATTGGTTAAACACACCGTTTTTTCTTAATAATTATTTCAATTAATTCAAAGTCTACACTTTTTTTTTGAGAGAGAATTCAAAGTCTACACTTGATTAAGTGTTAAATAAATAAATTATTATGAAAAAAATAACAATAATATATAAATTTTCCACAAAATGATCTAATGTAAGTTGATGCTCACATGATGTGCTTACTGTTCAACAGTCATATGATAATTCATATTTGATCGTTTTTTATGAATTATAAATTAATTATTTAAAAAATATATAATAATTAATTTAATAAGAACGTTCACTTATTCACTTCAGTCGCATCATCAATTTAGTAAGAAAAAGAAATGTTTGCAAATTAGGAATTAGTTGTCACATACACATGGGGTTGATGAAGGAAAAGACAGGGTAACCTTCCTAATTTTTTCATGACTAATGTACCCCTGGTAAGATTGTTTTAGTGATGTGGTGATCATGGGCAAGATGGTGAATCCGTTTAAAAACGACGTGGCGGTAGTCGCGCAATAATCGGAGCCGAGGGGTATGTGCGGTGGTGCGGTCATATGCATCGTGCGTGCGAGTAAGAAAGAGACCATGTTATATGTGGGACCCATTTCGCACGTTCAGAAACCGTCGGTTGCACACGTTGTTTTTTATCCCCTTTCTTTTGCCAACGTGGCAGGACACAGATTCACCGTGTTGCTTTTAGTGGAGCCCACAACGGCGAATTTTGAAGCTTGCTCAACTCCAGCTAAGTTCAGTGTTAAAATTGGAAGCACGTGAGGTGGGGTCGGGTGGGCACGTGAGTTTGCCTCGGGATCCGGACATCGGATTTTTACCTTCAGTCTCCCTGGACTAATCATTCTTTGCCACGTTGTAACTGCTGACTTTTCTTAGACGAAACTACCCACAAGGAACTTTTTTTATTACCTTTTCAGGATCTTTGATGTTTTGTTTCCCCTTAGATCATGTGTTCGGTGGGTCCGATTTGGAACATCAAGCCGTACGCAGACAAAATATGATCTGATGGACTTTGGTGGGACCAAAGTTAAGGTATGGAAGATTTATAACTGAAATTACTCATATGCCCTTTGGAACATACTATAGTATGGAATAATACTAATGATTAGATCATTTTCCCTTTAATTAAAGACTTTTTAATATTACAAAAATTCCTAATTTGATCTTTTCAAGTATGGTTCCATCCCACTCTATCATTTGACTGCTAAATATGAAAGAGTCCATTCCATCTTGAAACTAAGGTTGTCTATGATAGTGCGGTGAGGTGCAAAATAGTACATTTTTCCTGTGATTCATCGCAATCATACTATCAAAAGTATTGGATAATTTATGGGAACCACTTAACTTAATTTTGGTTGAAAATAGTAATTTAATAGTTAATGTTAATTAGTTCGATAATTGAACTATTTTCTTTACTTCTATGGAAAAAAAGTATAAAGATTTATATTTTATAAGCAGCAATGAAACTGTCCAACACTTTCATTTTTTTTTAGTTATTTAAGTTAAGCTAAAGTCACTCCTTAGATATTTGTTAATACTAGTTTTTTTTTTTTGGCCCAAAAATTTGTTAATGCTAGTTGTTTGCTACTTTAAAGTGGAATAAGTACTTGAACGTGCACTTACATGGTCACAGCTGTTTTAAATTTTAATGTTTTGACTAACACATTGTGGGTTAGTGATAGGGAGTACGTTTTTGTTAGTAACAACTAACAACTATTAACAAGGTCCAAAAATGAATAAAATAAATTGCAATTGGGTATTTTCTTAATTTCATTCCAAACTTTCTATACATGTTCTCACATGTGCATTTTTGTGTATCCTTGACTCACTACCACTCAGTTTTACAATTATTGGAACAAAAGTTTGCACTTTGCAAGGTTATTTACACTAACTCTCATAGCAAAAATGCTAAAATATGGTGAAGCCATGTCAGGGAAAAATGAACAATATGGAATATTAATGACAAACACAGTAGAGTTAAATTAAGTTTAAATATATAATATAATCCTTTTTTTTGAAAGAAAATATATAATATAATCCTATTTAAGAAAATGAGAAGCTTTAAATTTGAGACTTTACTCGACAAAACTTTAAACTTTAATAGCTATATGGGAAATTAATTCCTATATTGAGCATTTTACAAACATGTCAGACTATTTTAAACTATTTTAAAAGTTAGACATATATGATAAGCATATTAAAAGTATAATAAATATTGTTGTAAATTTGATTGTATCCTCTGTAATTAGTGTGTCAAACTTGAGTACTTGATGAAATTCAATGTATGGAAGTATCGCGTATTGATAAGAATGTATCTTGATAGGGTTTTTTAGTCATGAAAGTGGGAAAGGAGAAGCACTTTAATTAATGTGTGTCAATGAATATGGTCCAAAATTTGACGAAACATATATAAACCCTAGACAAAATGGTTTGAGATATCCATGATTGGATGGTTCTTGGGCAAAGGTATTTAAAACTTAACTATAGAGTTTTTTTTTTCTTGCTTTTCTTTATTTTTCTACTATACTATGGTCAAAATATTGCTAGACAACTAATTGCATTTCCTTTCCTAAGTTTCTTTTTCTTTTTCTTTGAATATTAAATTTCTAGATGCAGCAGGGAATTGCAGGGTACAGACATGAGACATGTCGGTCCCTTTTACTAGTGATCCCTAAGCTTCTAGGGGTTCTATAAGATGTGTGTGAATGTACATTAGGCTTGTGTTACTGCTTTATTGCCAAGTGCTTAGTTTGCTGTCCCAACATGGGCTACGAGGAAGAGAAGTCGTTACCCAAAAAAAAAATGGAATTGAAGAAATTAAAGCCCAAAAAGTTAATAAAATGGGAAAATATATTACTTAAAAAGCTTGAAAAGTGTAATTTATTTTCTCACAAGATTATGTGGAAATTTTGGAATAAAGCAGAGTCGTTGCATTTTTTTTTTTTGGAAAGGGAGTGATAGCGAGAGCGGTTCTCTCACTTTGTTAATAAAGTTTTTTCAATGGAAATCACAAATTTGTTTCTCCTTTTGCTCTGCGAAGTAGTAAATTATTTGCAATACCATTTAGCATCGTTTTAGTTTTTTCTATTTTTTGTTTTTATTTTGTTTTCGTTTTGTTTTTGTTGCGTTGTCAATTTTTTTAAAAACAAAAATGTGTTTGGATATACAATTTTATTATATATTTTTAAATAAAAAAGTTTTTAAAAAGTGAAAATGTATGTGAGTTACTGTTTATGACTATGCTTCTGTGTTTTGGAAGTGTTTTGGAAAACATAAAAATACAAAATTTTTGCTTCAACTTTTTTCTAAAACATTGGTTCTATTTCCAAAATTTTTAAAAACAGAAACAGCCTGCCAAATACGTTTTCACTGTTTTATTTCCAAAAACAGAAAATCGTCAATAGAAAACAGAAACAATGCCAAAAGACCCCTAAATTTTACTCCTCATCAAGTCATTGGACTGTTAGTGTAATACATGTATATATGATATGACACACAAATTCTCCCTCAAGTTGAGAATTTTTTAGAAAAAGTTTTGACTTATAAATCCTAATTTACAAAATTAATTAATATTATATTAACAAATTTATATGGTTTAAGAAACACATATAGTTGTTTTTTTACCCCATTCGGTATTTAGAGATTTGTTATGATCAATTCGGATTCGACCTGTGTCGCGCACATAGTGTTGGTGGATGAGTCTACCAACGGGGCAGCTGCGTACACAAGGTCTCAAACCTGAGACCGGCTTAAATTGGAACAAGCCGATTACTACTTAATCCAACCCCTAATTAGTAAGAAACACATATAGTTAGAGGTGTTCATGGGCCGGGCCGGGCCGGGTTCAGGCCGGGCCCAAGCTTTGATCTATACTTACATGTCTTGTCCAAGCCCGGCCCGAGCCGACTAAACGGGTCTTAACTTATGCCCAAGCCCGTCCAATTAAAAAAAACTTTGTCCAAGACCCGTCCAAGCCCACCCGTTTAGTAATTAAATATATATTATTTATTTATTTTGAACTCATTATTTATTATTTAAAATATATTTATTATTTATTTAATAGTATATATTATATCTAAGATAGCAAAACTTAATTAACATATATATTTTTTATTTATTAATTTACACATCTAATGAATATTTTTACTAGTCAATCTAATTAAAAACAAATAAAATAATCTAATTATTTAAGCATACGGGCCGGGCCGGGCTCGGACCGGGGTTTCATGGTTAAGACCAAGTCCGGCCCATTTTGTAAACGGGCCTTAAAATTTTGTCCAAGCCCGTCCAATGGGCTTCAAATTTTAGTCCAAGCCCTCCCAAATATCGGGCGGGCTTACAGGCTTGAGCGGGTAGCCCGACCCTTGAACAAGTCTACATATAGTTGATATAGTTGATAGAATAGTGGTTTACGATTGACAACCTACACAAACTATATCCAATTATTATTTCTAATTTTTTTTTTCTAAAATAAGATTCAATCACTGAAATCAAGTGGTTTGTGTATGCTTGTGAGGTTTCATGTTCGATTTATGTGTTCACATATACTATTTTGTTTGATGATGTTGAGGATTTATGTGTGAGGGGAGCATCACACATAATAAAGGGATGAGTTGAAAGTGTGCCATATATACATGAAGGACTAAGAAATCAATAGCTTAGGATTATGGGTTCAAGTTGGTGTCCGACATGTAAATGGGCTATTCGGTGGGTCTTGACTACAGACATGGCTTAGATTCCTCTCCGAACAAGTGGTATCAAAACTTGGTTAAACTCAATCGGTGCGATCATAAGAACGGTGAACCTGGTGGGCTGCTAGCCAGAGGTTTGCGATTATGGAGTGGTGGCCATCTCGCACTCCAAGAGTGGATAACCGATAATTGAAGTGAGGCTTGACAAATTCAGTTGCATGGGCCTCACAAGTGAATCGAGAGAGATTGTTGAGAATTCACATGTGAGGATGGGGAATATCCTACATTATAAAAAGATGGGCCTTAACTGCAAATATGATCCAGATTCCTCTCTTAACAGATTATTTCTCATGTACATAGAGGTGGAAATATGTTAGCCCACAATTTAGCACAATTAGTGTGTGGCGTTGGGTCTTATGTAGCCTGATGTAGATTATCTTTACACGTTTTGTAACCCGTTTGTTGATGAAATGAATGCAGTTTTTTTGCTAAAAAAAGATTATTTCTCATTAGATACATTTGTATATATGCAAATGCTTTGATTTTGATAACTTTCTACTTGCCATTATAGTACTCAATAATATTTGTTCTATTTACACTCAAAATCATCAGGATTTGTATCCTAATCACTAAAATGAAAAGTCCTATTAATAAGTCCCATGAAGTTGCTGGAAGTTAGTACTTTTAATCTTATAGTAAAACAACACTCCAAGTTTGTAAGAATATTGATCTTAATTTAAGCCTATCGAATCAAATTAACGTAGTTTCACTTTTAGCTCCCTTAGTAGGTGTACCATACATGTACCCTGAGATATCGGGTATAAGTTTCATTGTATGTAAACTGTATGTGGGTTTTGTGCCCCTTTATATGGACTTGGTTAGTTGCTTTTATTAAGGTAGTGGTCGTAATTTATTTTTGTAATTTCTTATTACATTGTTTGAGCATATAGAGATATTTGATTGTAATAAGACTTCGTAATATTGTATTCTCTTAAAAAAAAAAAAATCTAACCTTAGCACCCGATTCTTTGACTCATTTAGTAGGCGCATGCTTCCTAAAACCGTGTGATCTTAGGTTCAAATCTCATTACATGTAAATTGTATGTCGGTTTTGTGCAACTTTATATTGTTTGATTTTTGTTACTTCCTCCGTCCCCTTTTATCTGTCCATTTTTTGGGCTTTTCTTGTTCTAAATTATCTGTCTAATTTAGATTATCAAGACACTTTTGACTATTTTTTACCCTTATTAAATGTGGGAAGAGAAACATATATTAAGTAAAGTTGGAGGTAGTCTTGGAAAGTATTGTAAAAGTTTTATATAATTTTGAAAAACAACCAACTTTCTTAATATTGGTGATATGGTTAAAATGGACAGATAAAAGGGAACGAGGAAGTAATTTGTTAGTTTTACTAAGATAATTTATGTTGGTCTATATTTCTCATGGAATATTTAGATATTATAAACAAATATTTTTTAATTGTAATGAGATTTTCGATTATTATATCTTTAAAAATCTAACCTTCACTTTCTACTTCAATTTAGTTGATAAAAGTGAGAAAGTGAGTAACATTATTTGAGTAAAATCTTATATTGATGCCATAAAATAGTTTATAATAATTAAATGTATGAAAACATAGTTTTGCAAACAATAGTTGGTTGGATCACACAAATCAAGCTCAAGCTATTTTGTAAACAAGTTGGTTGGATAACAAAGTGACAAACCCAAACATGTCTAAAATATAGTTATGCAAAGATTTATATTTTAAGATGTGCCTGTTTCCAACTTATATAACATGTCAAAGACAATTAAGGAATTAAAAATTAAACCAACTCTTTTTTATTATAATAAAATAGTGTAATTAAGCTCTACTTCAAGCATTTTCATAATAATACTAATAAATTAAGGCTATTCTCATTCATATATTTTTTGCCTAATAGAAAATAAATTAAGTTTCAATCAATTAACATAATACTAAATACTTACTGATATTTCTTGTAAAAAAAAATACTTACTAATATTAACACTTGCTTTTAAATCACTTGTACTAGAAAATACAAAGCCTCCCTAACACTACTGGTCTTTTCTCTAAATATAAGATAATAAAAAATGAAGCAAGAAATTGGCGAAGAATGGTAATGATGATAATTTAAAAACAAATAGTTATCATAAAATTCAATGTAAAGATCAAGTGATTTGATCTTTTTATTTTCACATCAACCCAAGAGATCATTTTCCTTGCGTACATAGTTGTTCTTGTTGGGAGACTCACCCACTATAATCAGGTGCGCGATGCGGGTCAAATCCGGATTAATCAAGATAAAATCCTGGATACCAAATGAGATAAAAAAAAAGCAGATCATTTTCGTTATTATTATCTACATTAATTTATTAACTCTACTCCATATCCAATGTACTTTTATTTTTATTTTTGTATTTTAAGATGAAAATCTTACATTTATATATTTAATGATTAAATAATTTTAATTTTCTAAATTAAGTTTATAAAAGTGAAAATAAATAACAACTTAAGAAAATACGACAAGGCATACTATCTCTTAAACAACTTAAAAAAAAAAAGCAGTATAGATAATTTGCTCTGCTAGACAAGAATGAGAAATTACACAAATTTATTCCAAGACATGGGTCATGGGATTCAATTTGCATTTAAAAAAGAAAAAAAAAAGATAGATGGGTCAAGATCATTGTTGGTTGCAAAGACAAGTCTCAATCCAATAGGTTGCAAGTCACGTGCACGCATGATCATGTAGCCAAGTACCTCTCACCCTACGGAAATGAAAGCACTCCACGTGGACCCCATTTGAGGCTAAACCAATCAACTCTTTCAAAATACCCTGGTCCTACCGCATTACCATAAACCACAAAGCACCTAATTTTCGTTTACTAAAATATATTTTTAGTGGCTTGAAACGAAGCATCGAATTACCGGGAATAAATCTGGCGTGTCGGTGCCGACACTTCGAGCACCGACAGGGTGACCGGTTGTAGGAGGTGTTGGAGGTGGTACACTGTTTGCTTAACCGGGTGAAGAAGCGAAAAAATGCAAAAGGAAAATCATTAATGGACCCAGAAATCCATGCACAAGAATACGACGGGAATTTTAACGCGTCGGTGCGGGGAATTTTGACTCTCGTGAAAACGCCGTTTCCGTAACGGTTTTCCGTTTGTTCCCCGAGTTTTCGACCGTTGACATTTATGATGTCTGTAGAATGAATTTGTTTTATTTATTTTTTGAGATCATTTAAAATGAATTGCCCAATGGCTAAGGCAAAGGCAATTTTTTTTCCTTCTTTTTCTGTGTTGTGTATCACAAGTTTAACATAAATTTTTTTTGTATACTAGTATAATTTATGTTTTATTGGTTAATTTCTGGACATTTTTTTGGCATTGATATTTTTCTTCAATTTCATTTCTTGGTCAAAACACAAAAGTAATATTTTTTTAATTTTACATTTGTTGTGATATTTTCTATTTTTATATACTATCTATACTAATTATAAAATTAAGTTCTGAGTTTGGGTCACGAGTTGATTTGGAAAAAATTCAAAATGAAATAAAAACTACCCATCTTAAATAAAACTATCTATTAGAGGATAAATAGAAGTATTGAAATTTTATTTATATCATTTTAAAAAAAGTACCCATTTAAAATAAACTGCCAAAAACTACTCACATAGTGAGTGCTCTGTGTCTTGTATTTTTTAAAGGTGTAGACTTCGGTGCTCCCGTTGTGATGCACTCATTCAATTCTGACCATTGGATGCAACATCTATTTTCCTGACCGTTGGATACTAAAAGATTTAACCTGCTAAACCGGTTTTAAAAACCTTTTGGAATAAATTCGAATGTGTAGTCCTCGTGATAGATTTTTACAACTTTTTTATTCCAACCGTTAATATCAATTACTTTTTTTACTTGATTTATTTTTTTTCTAACTTTTTTATTTTTTATTTTTTTTTCTTCGTTTTCTGGGGTGATCTAGGGCTCAAAGCAGAAAGCCAGAAAATGAGACTAAGAAACACTGAATTGGAACTAGCAAGCAAGGCAAGTGTTTGGTTTAAGAGAAAATACACATATGCCTTCATATCCATGAGATTTGTTTTCCTTGTGGGTGTAAAGGTAAACACTACTTATAGGGTCGTCTTTGCTCCCTAAACAACATCCAATTAACTGTAAGAAATTCCGATGGTCCTTCATTTCGAACCTAACCTAACCACGATATCGTTGAAAATGGTGTCGAGATCACAATGATTTGTGTTGTATTTTTTAATGGAAACCGTAACAACCTTCAAGAAATCACCACCGTATAAGTCGAAAAAATGTCCACTTAGATATCGTGTCGAGATCACAATGATTTGTGTTGTATTTTTTAATGGAAACCGTAACACCCTCCAAGAAATCACCACCGTATAAGTCGAAAAAATGTCCACTTAAATATCGATCGCTCCGTTGTTACTCTCTTAATCTCTTTGGCATCATAAAGTTCAATGGAACTCTTAATCTCTTTGGCATCATAAAGTTCAATGGAATTTTCCTTACAATACTTGGCAATCTCTTCCATGGTTATGCCCATGCCATAATTGGCTGATTTTGTTTGCTTTTCTTTCCCAAAAATTGCACTGATCATGATGCCGAGAATGAAAGTTTCTTGTTTCCTATAGCTAGGTTTGGTTTTGGTCTGAGGGACGCAAATTTAATTACTAGGATTTAAAATCTTTTATTTCAGTAATCAAATATATATATATATATATATATATATAGCGTGCTTAGCTAGCATGTCATCATCATATTAATTTTTGTTTAATTTATTTTTCTTTTTTTTAAGAATTGTGTTTAATTTTCTCTTCGTGCATAAATCATTATTCGTCTTTCGGATTAATATTGTAATTCTTTGTTTTCTGGGGTGATCTAGGGCTCAAAGCAGAAAGTCAAAAAACGAAGAAGAAAAGAATAAAAAATAAAAAAATTAGAGCAAAAAATTAATGATTCAAGTAAAAAAAAGTAGTTGATATCAACGGTTGTAATAAAAAAGGTGTAAAAATCTATCACGAGAACTACCACATACGAATTCATTCCAAAAGGTTTTTAAAACCGGTTTAGCAGGTTAAACCTTTTAGTATCCGATGGTCAGGAAAATAGATGTTGCATCCAGTGATCAGAATTGAATGAGTGCATCATATTAAAAAGTTGGAGCATCACAATGGGAGCACCGAAGCCTTTACCTTTTTTAATATCAGCAAAATAAAATGGTGGAGTCTCCGGTGCTCCCGTTGTGATGCACCCACTCCTTAATGTGATGCACCCATTGAATTCTAACCATTGGATGCAACATCTATTTTCCTGACCATCGGAACTAAAAGCTTTAACCTGCTAAACCGGCTTTAAAAACCTTTTGGAATGAATTCGTATGTGGTAGTCCTCGTGATAAATTTTTACATCTTTTTTATTCCTACCGTTGATATCAACTACATTTTTTTCTGGATGTATTATTTTTTTCTCTAACTTTTTTACGTTGTATTTTTTTTATCCATTTGTTTTCTTCTTCGTTAAAAAAAGAAATAAATAAAAAAAATACAACATAAAAAATTTAGAGAAAGAAATAATAAATCAAGTAAAAAAATGTAGTTGATATCAACGGTTGGAATAAAAAAGGTGTAAAAATCTATCACGAGGACTACCTCATACGAATTCATTCCAAAAGTTTTTAAAACCGGTTTAGCAGGTTAAACCTTATACTATCCGATGGTCAGGAAAATAAATATTACATCCAATGGTCAGAATTTAATGGATGCATCACATTAATAAGTGGGTGCATCGCAACGGGAGCACCGAAGTCTACATTCTATTACTGTTTAGTCGTAACCATGTGAATTGTGATCTACTAAAAAAATGTTGTATTCTTAATTTTAGTAATTTAAATTTGAGTAAATATTTGATGCACTGTCAGTGCATCAAATTCTATACACGGTCAATAAGGGAGGTGTTGCCACCTCATTAATATGCAAATATAAAAGCTTATAAGTCCTTAAAAATAAATAAAATAATTTCCAGTTATTTAATTGAACAAAAATAGCAAATAAATTGTATTTTTTCCGTTCCTTGTGCCCCTCTGACTTGATTAACACAAAAATAATCAATAATTTGATAAGGAATTATATATATATATATAAAAAACAAATTTCATTCCTCTTCTTGCTAGAATTCGCTAATCTCAACCTTTTTCTAAGGAATCATTTTAAAATTCTAAATCCAATAAATTAAGAAACCTAAATTTCTTTTGTTTGATTGATAAAATCTGGAAAGCTCTACTCTTTGTTTTGGTTGGAAAGCTCTCGTCTAAATCCCAGAAAAGAAACCTAAATTTAATTTGTTATAAGTGCAGTTCGGGCATCCAAACAAAGAAACCGAAAATGTTTAATTCGAAGCAAATGACGACAAAAAGGAAATTAAGAGTAAAAAAACTATTTAGATTTGTAAGTTTCTTTTGTTTGTTCTCACACGTGTTTAATCTTGTTGGGACTCCAAACCACTTGAATGTTTCATGGCTACCAGATTGATGGAATTGCAGAATTAGAGTGATAAGGGGAAAGAAGGTTTTTTTTTTGGCCGAATAGGAAAGAAGGGGTTGGTCAAACCTAAAGTCCTAAACATTATGAGAGAATTAATTAGAAAATAAAAGAAAATTATATTTGTTTGCTTAAAAGGACTTTTAAACTCTTAAATTTGCAAATTAATGAGGTGGCGGTTTCTTATTCATTGACAGTGTATAGGATTGATGCACTAACAGTGCATCAAATATAAATCCTTTAAATTTATACCACGACAATCTTAAGTACTAAAAAAAGTGTTGTATTCTTAATTTTAGTAATCTAAATTTAATACCACGACAATCTCAAGTACATATATATATATATATATATATATATATATATATATATGCACCCCCTTTTTTTAAAGAAAAAACATAACTTTCATATATGCAAATGAAAGTACATCACAAATACTGATACTAGTTATATATATTAGGTAAGAGCCCGCGCGTTTCACTGCGCGAACAAGTTCTTGCACTTGATATGCAATAGTCCCCAATCAGTTTTCAACATATTATTGGTGACTTATGGGTTTGCCAAATGAGGATGATGACCAATTGCTTTAGGTCATATGTTTTGAAAATTTTGGATTTAAGTAAGGATCCGACCAAAAAACTGGTCTAAATAATTAGCCTCATTAATCTAAGAACAAATTGATAGGGGTATTTTGGTCATTTCAGCCTTGATTTTTTTGTTATTTGAGTTAAAAACCGAGGGTATTTTGGGAAATTTTAAAAAAACCCTCTGTGGGTCCAATTTCCACCATAAGCACAAATTATGTAATATTAAGTAGACCGTCTATTTCTGTTAACCGAAACAACTAATTCTTTGGAAGCATTTTTTATACCTTGAACATTAAATTTAGTTTTCGAGTCCTTCATGAAAGTTGTAGATCATGGAACAACCTTTCAAGAGACACTTGAATCATCTCAATCAGATATCTGGAGCAAAAGTTATATAATATTAAGTGAACCGTCTATTTCTCGTTAAACGAAACAACAAATTTTTCGAAAACATTTTTGATACTTGAAACATTAAATTTAGTTTTCGAGTCCTTCATGAAAGTTGTAGATCATGGAACAATCTTTTAATAGAGACTTAAATCACCTTAATTGAATAACCGAAGAAGAAATTATATAATGTTAAATAAACCGTTTAACCAAACCACTTATGAATATGTTATATTATATTAAATTATTAGAAAGTCAAAAATACCCTTAGAAGTTTGTGAGAATAAAAAAAACCAATATTGAAATGACGAAAAAACCAAACCAAATAGTAATCAAATTAATAAGGTTAAATCTTTTAACTGGTTTTTTAATTCTTTCACTTCCTATTATTATTATTATTTTTATTTATAATATTGTAGAAAATCTTCTTCCTTTGCAGTTTGCTCTGTAACATGTTCTTTCTATTAAAAAGATCATATCATGCTTTGTGATTTGAATTATCCGTCTTGAACCTTCTTTTTATATATCTTTAGCACGTCCGTCACTCTCTTACTTTTTTTCACTTGTTGTTTTAGAC